>CM050421.1:27850635-27995635 GCA_027564155.1 Gymnocypris eckloni scoliostomus
AGCTGGCCATCGGCCCTGACTGCATGGAGTCACATCAGGTGCATCTCTCCTCTCTGTGTGTGTCCACTGCTTCAGGTGTGTGTGTGTGTGTGTGTGTGTGTGTCCACTGCTCCAGGTGTGTGTGTGTGTGTCCACTGCTCCAGGTGTGTGTGTGTGTGTGTGTGTCCACTGCTCCAGGTGTGTGTGTGTGTGTGTGTGTCCACTGCTTCAGGTGTGTGTGTGTGTGTATGTGTGTGTGTGTGTGTGTGTGTGTGTGTCTGTCCACTGATCCAGGTGTGTGTGTGTGTGTGTGTCCACTGCTCCAGGTGTGTGTGTGTGTGTGTGTGTGTGTGTCTGTCCACTGATCCAGGTGTGTGTGTGTCCCCACTGCTCCAGGTGTGTGTGTGTGTGTGTGTGTGTGTCCCCACTGCTCCAGGTGTGTGTGTGTGTGTGTGTGTGTGTCTGTCCACTGATCCAGGTGTGTGTGTGTGTGTGTGCCCCACTGCTCCAGGTGTGTGTGTGTGTGTGTGTGTGTGTGTGTGTGTGTGTCCACTGATCCAGGTGTGTGTGTGTGTGTGTGTGTGTGTGTGCCCCACTGCTCCAGGTGTGTGTGTGTGTGTGTGTGTGTGTGTGTGTGTATGTGTGTGTGTGTGTGTGTGTGTGTGTGTCTGTCCACTGATCCAGGTGTGTGTGTGTGTGTGTGTGTGTGTGCCCCACTGCTCCAGGTGTGTGTGTGTGTGTCCACGGTGTGTGTGTGTATATGTGTGTGTGTGTGTGTGTGTCTGTCCACTGATCCAGGTGTGTGTGTGTGTGTGTGTGTGTGTGTGTGTGTGTGTGTGTGTCCACTGCTCAGGTGTGTGTGTGTGTGTGTGTGTGTGTGTGTCTGTCCACTGATCCAGGTGTGTGTGTGTCCCCACTGCTCCAGGTGTGTGTGTGTGTGTGTCCACTGCTCCAGGTGTGTGTGTGTGTGTGTGTGTGTGTGTGTGTGTGTGTCTGTCCACTGATCCAGGTGTGTGTGTGTGTGTGTGTGTGTGTGTGTGTGTGTGTGTGTCCCCACTGCTCCAGGTGTGTGTGTGTGTGTGTGTGTGTGTGTCCACTGATCCAGGTGTGTGTGTGTGTGTGTGTGTGCCCCCACTGCTCCAGGTGTGTGTGTGTGTGTGTGTGTCCACTGCTCCAGGTGTGTGTGTGTGTGTGTGTGTGTGTGTATGTGTGTGTGTGTGTGTGTGTGTGTGTGTGTCTGTCCACTGATCCAGGTGTGTGTGTGTGTGTGTGTGTGTGTGCCCCACTGCTCCAGGTGTGTGTGTGTGTGTGTGTCCACTGCTTCAGGTGTGTGTGTGTGTGTGTGTGTGTGTGTGTGTGTGTCTGTCCACTGCTCCAGGTGTGTGTGTGTGTGTGTACTTGGATGTGTTAAATACAGAGAACACATTTCACTGCTGGTTATACTCTGTATAATTGTGTATGTGACAAAAAAATTAATAAAATAAAACAATATCCGTTATCGTTTTTTTTCACAACGATATCCGATTATGGTAAAATGCTTAAATATCGGGAAATATATCGGTAAACCGATATATCGGTCGATCTCTAATATATATATATTTTTCCTTTTAGAATATATTTGTAAATGTATTCTTGTGATGTGAAGCTGGATTTTCAGTATTATTATTCCAGTCTTCCCTGTCTTATGATCCTTCAGAAATCATTCTACTACGCTGCATAATAAACATTATTACAAAGGTTGAAAACTATTGTGTTGCTTAATGTTTTTGTGAAAACCATCATATTTTTTTCTGTATTATCAAAAGTGAATGGATCATGTTCGTAGTTATTGTGATTTTTCTCCACCTGTTGTTACTTCAAACTGAAGCTGTCTTTGCCATTAGAGTCTCAGTGGTGCAAATGGAGAGGATAGCCTGATTTCATTTCGCACACGATCCAAGCGCCCGCTGAGAAACATTCCTCTGGGGCGCCTGGAGGCGGAGCTACGTGCTCCTGACATCACTCCAGACATGTATGAATTTGGCTCCACCCCCGAGGACAGAGAATGGACGCAGTGGCTGCAGGGGCTCATGACTTCAGATATGGAGAATGAAGGTACAGACAGGCTGAAATACTTACATGTATGTGCGTCCTCATGTGTGTTTCTCAAAAATGCATTTTCTTGCCAGAGGAGGGTGATGATGAAGATGACCCAGAGTACAATTTTCTGGCTGAAATTGATGAGCCTGATGTGGAGGACTATAGGAATGACAAGGCAGTGCGCATTACCAGTGAGTTCATTTGAGAGAGGATTGGCAGAACATCTGTGCTGTTTGTTAGATACTAATCACCTTCTTTCCTTTGTTACTCAGAAAAGGAAGTCAATGACTTGATGGAGGAGATATTTGACACAGTAAGGATCTTAAAGTCTCACACATCCCTAATAAAAAGATTGTTTTTCAAATTGTCAAATAAGTAGGGCCCTTTGATTTCCATGATGCGGGAAACTTGGATGGAATTGCAGAATACAGTAACATGTGAATATTAAAGTGCAAAAAGGAAATATGAAGTGAATGAATGGTGTGGTTTTGTCTTATACACACATACTGCCACCTCACTATATAAGGACATGAACACAAACTTCATCTCCAGAGCTGCTCTCATAGTTCATGAACATTTCACCATTTGATAAAACTATCATCAGATATTGCTTTATGAATTCAACTGATTAGACACGCTCTTTACTTAGAACACGTGTCTGTGTTTCTTCCTCTGTGCTGAACCTGTTCTCTATCACCTGTAGTTTCAGGATGAATTAGGGGGTCCGGAAGAAGAAGAACATGAGGAAGAAGAGGAAGAGAAGAGTCCCCTGCAGGAGCCACCTGGCATTATGGAGAATATTCAGTATGTCCATCCTCAACTTCACAACCATCGCATCATGTATACAACTGATTAGTGATCGACCGATATTGATGTTTTATTACCGATACCGATTATTTGTATGTTTATGTACCCGATAACCGATATGCAGAACCGATATTTATTCACTGTTATAAAGTACATCAATAACAGAGTGAAGTCCATTCTTCACTTTCAGTCGTCTTAACAACAACAAACAACTGTTGAAAATTAACATTTTCATGTCAAATTTAATCTTCAAATTACAACAATAAAACATTTTATTTATAAAAAGCATCATCAGCAACACTGATATTAACAATAAGCTAAATAATGTTTTCAAATGGAGAAAATAAAGGACAGAAGTCATATCAACTTCATTTTAAACTACAGTTTTAGGTTTATAATCTGTTTAATAGACTAAAGAGTGAAGAATAATTCACTGAATAATATTCTCTGGAATATTGAAATAAGCTATAACAAACAAAACATCGTATTTTATTGCATTTCTTAACTGTTTTATCAGAATTATTAAAATGTTTTTGTCTAAATTATGAAAACTGCTGACAGCGGTTTATCTATTTACACAGAACTATACTCAAACTGATCGCTATGGAGATAATAAATCATTAATTTAGATAGAGATGTATTTATTTAGATGTTTATTGGTGAAATAATGGTTCTATAGTAAATGTTAATATAATTTAGCGTGTTTCAAACGAGTGAATCTTGTATAAAGTTACATGCGGCGGTCGTGTGTGTGTGTGTGTGTGTGTCCACTGCTCCAGGTGTGTGTGTCCACTGCTCCAGGTGTGTGTGTGTCCACTGCTCCAGGTGTGTGTGTGTGTGTGTATGTGTGTCCACTGCTCCAGGTGTGTGTGTGTGTGTGTGTGTCCACTGCTCCAGGTGTGTGTGTGTTCACTACTGTGTGTGTGTGTGTGTGTGTGTGTGTGTGTGTGTGTGTGTGTGTGTGTGTGTGTGTACTTGGATGGGTTAAATGCAGAGAACACATTTCACTGCTGGTTATACTCTGTATAATTGTGTATGTGACTAATAATAAAAAAAATAATAATATATAATATTGGTTATCGTTTTTTTTCAAAACTGATATCCGATTATGGTAAAATGCTTAAATATCGGGAAAAATATTGGTAAACCGATATATCGGTCGATCTGTACAACTGATATACAATTGCACTTTACGGTGACATGTTTACTATGTTTAGGTATGAGGATCCATTAGCAGATGTCTTGAAGCAGCGGTATCGTACAGTGCGGGAGCAGCTGGCGGCAGTGAAGAAACGGAAAGCTCTGTTGGAGAGTAAAGGAGTATCTGTACCTCCTCCACCCTGCCCTCAACGCCCCTCTAGCTCCATAACATCCATGACCATGAACGCAGCTCAGAAGCTACA
This sequence comes from Gymnocypris eckloni scoliostomus, assembly GCA_027564155.1. Lineage (NCBI taxonomy): Eukaryota > Metazoa > Chordata > Actinopteri > Cypriniformes > Cyprinidae > Gymnocypris > Gymnocypris eckloni. Next base: position 27,854,904 of record CM050421.1, read on the forward strand.
GCTACAACAGCAGATCCAGCAGGTCAAGTAGACTGATGCTTTCATTTGGTCAATTTAAAGATGTGCAAACTGTGTCTGTGTTTATGTTGTGTTGTGTTATTTGTCCTGCAGCACGTGCAGCTCCTCACGCAGGTGAACATGTTGTGCAGTTCGGTTAAAGGTCTGGAGACAGAAGCTTCAACAAGTAGACAGTTCTTGGTGAGACATGCACACACATTAGCCAAACACCCCATGATCATTCTGTAAATTCCTCTCTATTTCTTCCATCGTAATCTCTCAGTTGGAGCTGCAGATGTTTGCTCAGCATGGAGACCATGGTAGCATGGAGCATGGCTTCACCAGCATCTTCAAAGCTTGCAACCTTCAGGGTGCTATTTCTCTTCTGGAGGAACTAGATCAGTCCAAAGGAGACCCTATAGTCTCGAGTCCATGTTTCCCTGGTAATGTATCTAAACATGCCTGTCCGTACATAATTTACACGTTTCCCTCACTGTCTAAATGCCAGATAGTTTTGATCAGTGTAAGTTAAACTACAGATCTAAATATTTTGCTTTATTCTCAATGGTTGTATTAGTGATTGACAAACAAAAATGCACTATTGCACACTAAAGGCTGCATTACACTACAACATTTTAAAACGCAATGCATCATATGCTTTCTGGCTTTGTAAATAGTCACAAAGGAAAACTGGGTATCATACACTAAACGACTGAGGATCATACGCTACCAGATTTTAAAGTTGTTCCGGTTACAACGAACTCTCGCAGAAACGTGCGCCTTGTTGCTTGGAGATGCGTGACAAATTAAAACAATATGTGTTCTAAAATCGGCTGAAAATATCAAACATGTTTGATATCCTTCGACTGGATGGAATCATAGTCTGAAGCTAAAAAATCAGAGTCTGTGACCATCATACGCTACATGATTTTCTATGAAATCTGTCAACTCAAATCTAACTGACAACCTATCCAATAGGGGGGGACGATATGACCAAAATCTTACATTTACATTTACATTTAGTCATTTAGCAGACGCTTTTATCCAAAGCGACTTACAATTTGGGAGTACATAAAGCGATTAATCTTGAAGAGGCAAACATACAGAGGAAGTGCCCATAACACCAAGTCTCAGACATTGTTCAAATAAATACAAGCTAGCAAGGGAAGGAGAGAAAGATAAAGAGAAAGATGAAGATTTTGAAAAAGTGAAATAATTTTTTTTTTTTTATGTAGTCAAGTAGAGTTGAAAGAGATGAGTTTTCAGTTGTTGCTTGAAAATTGACAGGGATCCAGTATTCCGGATGGGGGTGGGAAGATCATTCCACCGGCCAGGAACGGTGAAAGAGAATGTTCTGGAGAGTGATTTTGAGCCTCTCTGTGATGGTACCACAGTCGGCTCACTAGCAGATCTCAGACTTCTGGAGGGATGTAAATTCGTAATAGTGAGTGGAAGTAGGTGGGTGCTGAGCCTGTGGTTGTTCTATATGCAAGCATCAGTGTCTTGAACTGGATGCGAGCTGCAACTGGTAGCCAGTGCAAGGAGATAAAGAGAGGTGTAACATGGGTTCTTTTGGGCTCGTTGAAGACCAGTCGTGCCGCTGCATTCTGAATCATTTGTAGAGGTTTGATTGTGTTTGATGGAAGTCCAGCCAGAAGAGCATTGCAGTAGTCCAGTCTAGAAATGACAAGGGCCTGGACAAGAAGTTGTGCAGCATGATCTGTCAGAAAGGGCCTGATCTTTCTGATGTGTGCAAACCTGCAAGATCGAGCAGTCTTTGCAATGTGCTCTTTGAAGGTCAGCTGGTCATCGAAGATTACACCAAGATTTCTGACCGAAGCTGATGGGGTAATTGTTGATGAACCTAACTGAATCGTGAAATCATGGTGTAGAGTTGGAGTTGCAGGGAAGACCAGAAGCTCAGTTTTTGCCAGGTTGAGCTGTAGATGATGTTCTTTCATCCAAGCAGAGATGTCTGCCAGGCAGCCTGAGATCCCTTCAGCTACCGTTGGATCATCTGGTCGAAATGAGAGATAGAGCTGTGTGTCATCAGCGTAGAAATGGTAGGAGAAGCCATGTGCCTGTATGATGGGAGCCAGTGATGTAGTGTATGTGGAGAAGAGGAGGGGTCCAAGAACCGACCCTGGGGAACCCCAGTGACCAAATCTTATATCACGATATGACAAATTTTATATCACATAACAGTCAGTGATGAAATAAGGATAAGAAACTAATTGCAAGCAATAGGACAAAAAACTACAATAAATAAGAAACGCTACATACATTGTGTAAATTAATTAGTCTTCACTGTTTTAATTATATATATATCTATATCTATGATAGATATAATTAACACGTGTATTATGTATAGATTCTATACATATTATAAATATATCATTATTATTGTTATTTATTCTGATTAAAGTTACAAAAGTGATTTAGTCGAGAGCAGTGAGAGATGTTCTAGCAGTGTGTTATGATTAACATGAACGAATATTGGAACGCTTCCCCTTTAAGAGTGAAGTCCGGATCTAATACACTGTTACATTGTGTTTCCTCTTTCTGCGTTTACTCTCTTAAGACCTAAATCACTGTGTTAACGAGGATACTTGCAAAGACCGGATTCTGACGCATATAAGTGTGATTATGTAATTGTTCAAAGTCGGTGAAAAAGAAAAGGCGTTCCTCTCACACAGAAAGAGACGGCGCACATATATAGCTCTGTTGATTGTGTTTCAACGGCTTAAAATCGGTTGTTTATAAACTGCGGTGCTTAAAAACGTGTGACCGTGCTACAGATGTAGTCCTCATTTAGTAACGAGCTCCTGGTTTTGTGCTCGTTCTGTGTCTCCTTCACGTCTCGTGGTGGGCGGCGTATAAAGATCAGTCACTCAAATGATGAAAAGGTTTTACCGTAGACAACACGATATAAACGATAGAACATAATATGAAACGATAGACTTTTTATTTCGTCCATCCGATATATATCGTCATATCGCACAGCCCTACTATCCAATCTGTATCGGGGAAATCAGGGTGAAAGTCGTATACATTTTAAAATTTAAAAAAATTGTCAATTATTAATGTAAATGTTTTAGAATGAATCGTTTTACTCTCTGCATGTTTTTGTTTTGGGTAGGATGTCAGTTTCCTGCTCCTTTGGCCTGGCTTATGGTGACTCGACCGGTGTTTCTACCCAGAGATACTTCCTACAATCCAACCGTCCTTCTAGATTCAAAGGGCCATTTACTCCAGCGGAAGATTGGTACTGCAATCATGCATCAGCCTGAATCCTTGCACATTCTTATAAAAGATACTCAAACCACATTGTTGACTGATGTTATTTCTCTGTCTTCTTAGTCTTGTTGTTCTAGGTCATAAGCATTTAAGAGGTACCCTAAACCCACTGCAGATGACTTGTCGCTATCTGCTTGCTGCTCGGAGCTTTATCAGTTTAAATTCACACATCCGGGATGCGTGTCATAAGCCCTTTCCCAATGTCATCAGGGTGAGTGAATGAACACAGATGCGGATTCCTACCGAAATGTCTGGATTTCACACTGAAAAGCGGTAAATGGGATGTTTTTCCCCAATGTTTTTTTAGACATACTTTGTGACTGGAAAATGCCCTCCCATGCCTTTGGCCTATAAGAGGGTCAGTCCTTCTGACCAGCGCCCCCCGGTGGAGAGAGAAAAGAGCCTCATGCCTAATTGGCTCTCGGTAATAACTGCTTATAATCTTGCTCTGTTTTTGTAATTTCAGTCCTTCTGTTCTTCATTCATTCCTCCTAAATGGTAAGCATCTGATTTATGTGTAATGTTAACCTTTCTCTTCTGTAGAAAAACCTGAAGCGCATTTATGAGCTTGTAAGAATGTTTAACCAACCAACTGGAAACTCCCAGACTGCCAATTCTGCAGAAGAAGCCACCGAGTCTCCAGGTCCAGACGCACATTGTAGCCTCTCTCCAGGCATGCGTTACCCTCCCAGCCTTCCTGAGGACCTTGCTCAGACACTTGAATCTTCACCTGGCTCCTGCAAAAAGAAAAACGACAAGACTGCTAAATCCACCAAGCCTTTAAAACCTCCCCCATCAGCTGAGGAACTAAAAGTGTTTCTGAACCAGTTACCAACCCTTTTACCTAAAACGATCACAGTTCCAAGTCCATCACTTTCAAAACCTCATCTCGCACTGGTTCTGAGGCCAGAACCGAATGCATGTGTGTCTGGAAACGGAGCTATGAATGGGCCTTTCATAGTATCTAATGTCAAACATGCCTCCGATGGGACAAAACCCAGGTGGAGCAGTCGTCTTTACCGCTTGCTCGAGTCACTCCTGAACTGAGCTCTTCAAGGACTGTTCCTGTGAAAAATGCTGTAGGAACACCAATGGACGTCTTTGGTTCTCCACGGAGAGCTCAAGTTGGTGCAACCCAGAGGGACGTAATCATCACTTTACCTGCTGCTTTGGCACCAGAGCTGAATCCTTGTTCTTTAGGGCATATGAATCAAACTGCACAAATACTCTCCTCTACTGTTGAACCAAGAGGGTCAAACCTCATAATTACTCTTCAACCACCTCTGATTCCCAACACTTTAAAATGTCCCACCACCATCATAAATGCATCCAGCACCGCATCGGCTAAAGACCGCGTTAGTCAGTGTTGTGGCACTCTGCTTAAAGTTGTACAGAGGGACTCTGGTGGTCTAGCTCAAATACATCAAAAACCTCTAAATCGGGTTCTTCTCCTTCCTCCAGGCTTTGTACTTGCAAGCAGCAGTCTTGGCCATAAGATAGCTGGACAAGATCAAACCTCGAAACGCTCATCAGCTCTAAAGATTAAACCCAGGAGAACTGCAAACACTGATGGGCCACAAGGAAGTCCACCAAAGATGGCATCCGTTCATGATGCTCCTGAGTGCTTACAAGAAAGCACAGCAGCAGAGGAAGAGCTGAGTTGTGATGATGGAGAATTGATTGAGAACGAGGTGGAAGAGTGTGATGAGAAGGACCCCAGAGAGCTGTTTCTCACACTTTCTGAATCCTCCGGGAGCCCAACACCCAGCGTTGAGGGGGAAGACACTGACATGGAGATGGTTTTGGACAGGAGAGAGAAACTAGAGGAGCAGAACACAACAGAAAGACAAAGCAGCGATACAGGGATGGAGGAGAAGACAGGTGGAGATGTTTCAGATGTCCTGATTACGCCAGAGCTTCAGGTCAGATCATTTTTATCCTCTTTGAGACATTCATACTGAATAAAAAGTTACTGTAATACAAAAGTTGTATTATTGGTATTTGATATTATTATTAAATAAAATGTATGAATGAAAGTTTTATATACAGTTGCCTTTTTATTTTTAAATCATTTTATATATATATATATTATATTATTTGGTATATTATAAGTATTTAAGCATCCTATCTGTTGGGAATTACAAAGAAGATAAAAAAATCTACATAATGTTATAAGAAGAATTTGTCATGAAAGTATATGTTTGTTACAATGTAAATAAACTTTACAATAATATTTCAAAATAGGCTTCTATGCTAAATATATATCTCATGTTTACCTTAGGGGCTTGTTTTAATAAGATTCTGTTCATGTATTTTATATTGATGAGATGTTTGTTTGTAAACACCAGAAAAGCATTGAGAAATTCTCACATCTGGCCACAAAGATGAGATCTGAAAACGAAGGAAGATTAGTTGATGGAAAATCAAACCGTCAACCTGCAGGTGAGTTTAAACGATTTGATTGTGAATTCTGTAGCGGAAACATTAGTTGTAATAGTTAAGTAGATACATATACAGAAATGTTTATTAGTGTGCCATGTCCTTGTAAATGTAAACCGAGTCACAGGTTCTGTGGAGAGCCCTTTGGTCATTTACGATGATGCATCTGATGACGATCCGTACAGAGATGCTAAAGATGTGGCCTTTGCCCAGGCTTACCTAGAGAAGGCAAGAAATACTCAAATGCACACAAACATTAACGTTCGTTGTGATCTTGCGACAATCGGTCTAATATTCAGTCTGTCTTTTCTCCAGGTGTATGAGGTGCTGCAGATGGTGCCTGGGAAGGTGGACGAGTTCCTGTGTGTTCTGTCACAGTTTGAGAAAGATCCAGAAAGTCGCACATCACTAGAGCTGCTGACGAGACTCAAGCCTGTGCTGAGCGACTGGCCCGAGCTGCTTCGGGATTTCGCTGCCTTCCTGCATCCAGATCAAGCCAGAGAGTGTGGCCTGGTAGAGCACAATACTCTTGTCTCATATGCTAAATATAGCACACATAAGGTTTCATGATGCTCTTCCTAATGTGTGGTTTAGCTGGCAGAGCAGCAGGCGTTTGAGCGCAGCAGACGGTTTCTACGCCAGCTGGAGTGTACTTTTGGAGAGCAGTCAGATGTCTACAGAAAGGTGGTGCACATCCTACAAGGAGGTCCATCACAGGATCTATATGACGTTAAAGAGGTATTCAAAATCGGCATGAGCAGTGCTTGCTCTTATTCTGGTAAATGATAATCTCTTTTTTTTCCCAGATGAAAGCTCAAATAACATTGCTGTTCCGTGATCACACTGACTTGCTGGAGGAATTCTGGGAATTTTTTAAGCAGCTATACCAACAAGGGCAAGATGAGGATCATGCAGACAATGTGGAAACCATTCAGGGCTTGGAAGGAAACCATGCGTGTCGACCAATCAGAACTGTCTTACCAGATACAAAAAGAGAGCCAGCCATTAAACATAGAAGAAAAAGAGATAAGCATGTTCAGGTAATACATGAAGAGAACTTTTCTTATATATGTCTACAAAGATCTCAAGCCATCTGAATTGTATGCATACCACATAATCATAATCTAATCCTCTTAGATAGAAACAAAAAGAACAAGGCCAAGTTAAAAAGGAGGCGGTGAACCGTGAACGGTCTTCATTTAATGCCACGGAAGCTCAGTCTGTGCCAAGAATATCTCTCGCACACCGAATGGGAATAAAGTAGTCCTCTGGACGAGGTTAGAAATGTTGTGCTATATTATGTAAATCATGTAGTTTCAGAAATATTTATTTTGCTGTTATCAGGGTTATGCAGCTCAGAACTGAATTGGAAAGACCCTTGAAACTTAAGTTCAACTCCTGAAACTAAATGAGATAGCAAAATTAAAATGGGAAATTTAGTGAAAATGTAAGTGTTTAAAGATGCTATCGAGAGAAATGGGTCTGATCGGCGTGTTCTCTACATCTGTTCAGCAATGTTTTTAACTAAATTCATAGTTTTATTCAGCAAGGCTGCAATCAAACGTGACGGTCAAGACTTTTACAATGTAGAAGATTTCAGATAAATCATTTATAAACATTTAAGTATACTGGAAAAAATATGACCCTTTCCACAGAAATATTATGTGATTTTAACATCGATAATAAAAAGAAATGTTCGGCATATTATTATGATTTCTGGAGGATCATGACGTCTGGAGTAATGATGATGATAAATTCAGCTTTGATCACTGGAATAAAGTATATTTTCAAGACAATAGTTATTTTAAGTTGCAGTAATATTTCACCATTTGTACTTTATAATGTGTTGATCAAATAAATCCACCGTTGGTGAGCATAAAATCATACCAATCCCAGACTTTGATGGTAGTCCAAATTTGTTATATATTGTTGCTTATAATTAAAATGTGTGACAATTTCTTTTAGTTACAGACCAGTTATTTCTTTGTTTTTCCATCTAAAATTTCAATTCAAAATCCTGTTTTATTCAAACCAAACCAGGAAACCAAAGCATCATTTCAGTATTTTACGCAACCCTGTTTATTGTGTAGCTGTGCAGATGTTTAAATGTGTATACTTATGGTATGTAATGAATGTTTTTGTGTGATAAAAGGGAGGCAGACCGTGTAATACTGACCACCTGTCAGCAGAGAGGAGCCAAGCCGGACACATTTCATGCCATCGCAGCCCAGCTTGGCAACAAATCAGCCAACGAGGTTTGCTTTTCCTCACCAAAGATCATGTCCAGCTCGTATTTCACCCTGAAATCAAAATTAGAGAGTAACATGTACTTCAAATCATAGCGTTCCCTTAAAATGGACTCGATGCGAAATAAGATTGATTTTTATTTAGGGGCAAAATATGTTCTAGACAGGCTTTTTGAGATTCAATTCTTGATCTTAAATATTTTCCTCAGCAGTGTGCAGTAACCTTTCATGAAGTCCAGTCATATTTCCCATATTTCCCCTTTCTCCGTAGGTTTTGGAGCGCTTTCAAGACCTCATTAAGTTGTTCCAAAAATCCAGCAAGTTACATCACACAAGCCAACCGGACGCAGAGATGCAGTCCGGCGCGATAGAAGATGAACCAGACATTAGAAATGTGCTGAGCAATAAGACTTGACCAGGTGCAGGCTGGACCTGACGCTTGAAGGAGAAACAACACTTTAAATCGGTTTTCCTGAAGTACTTGAACAAAAGAAACACTGTGTAATATTAAGAAATTAGGTCAAAAACATATTTATATACACAAGCTTAATACAGTAGTAAGACATTAATTGTGGAGTTAGTGTTACATTGTTCTTGGGGATGTAAATATGTTTCTGCCTCAATCAAACCAAGGGCATTAATAATTTAAAAAATTACAGTCTAATTATGAATATGGTTTCATAATAATTATATGAAGGTTGCGCATATTAAATCCGAAGGAATCTATCAAATAAATTATTCAATTGTAAATGATCAAGAATGTGTCGAATATTATTTTATATTCTGACCGCAATAAACCAATATCCCAGGAGGAACTTTGATTGACAGAGCAATCCACCAATGAGCGTTTTACATCTCATCAGCTGTATTACTAGCCAATCACCGCTCTCTTCAGAGACACAATAGTGTTTTGATCCCGCCCCTCACACGAGCACATCGGTGGAAACCGCCCGGTTGGTTATGCGTGTTTGTTTAGTTTAGTGTAGGTTTCTGTAAATAGTAAATTATCCCATATTCCTGCCTTGATGGACAGTTTTATGCCGCGCGGGGTTTTGTGTGTTAGCTCTCTGTGTGGAGCTCGGCGGCGCGTGGACGCGGTGATGTGCTCGAGCTCAAAGACGCAGACTTCGATTACATCGCGCCTGAGCACGAGACCCTGCTGGTGAAGTTTTATGCCCCGTGGTAAGAGAATAATCATTCATTTACATATGCAATTAAGAACATTTTGTTGTTAAATAATAATAACGAGAAGGTCTGCGTGCGTTTGCAGCTCGTGCTGCTGGCGTGTGATGGCGCGCGCTGTCCATGGTACCTCAATACAGCTGACCGCTTTAATGCCAAGCGTATTGAGAAAACATTGTGAGGTCGTTTCTGATTGTTTTCTTCTCAGGTGTGGTCACTGTAAGAAACTTGCTCCGGAGTTTGAAACCGCTGCTACACGCCTGAAGGGAACAGTAACTTTAGCCAAGGTATAATTGCATGTTAGGAATATTCTGGGTTCGGTGCAATTGAAGCTTTATTGACAGTGTCTCTGGCATGCTGCCAATTAATACACACATTTATGAAAACAAAAATTACTTGCAGTAATGCTCTTACAATGGAAGTCAATGGGGCAAGGCATAAATATAAATATGTACTATTTTGTAGCTATTAAGTATAGTCACAAATATTGTAAGATTGCACAAATAAAGTTAGAACAAATTTATAACCAAGCTATTTTAATCTTTCAATATCTGTTGTGAATCATGGTTTATTATTACATAAAAAGCATAAGCTAATCATCCATAAGTTCATCCTTCTGATTTAGACAACAGCTCAATTAGCACTTTTAAGTAGTGAAGAACAAATGTAAATACTTTAAACAAATTCAAGCTTGTAAACCCTCTATCAGTGTTATTTTAGTATCATTGAGATACTATTATAGTTTTTATTCATATTTTGAATTTTTTTTTAATCACCATTTGAAAGCTGTAGTCATTTTGCCATGTTTTTGTAATTTTTTTTTCTTTTAAATAATTTTTTTTATTTCAATTTTAGTTTTACTACATTAAATTAAACTATGAATGAGAAACATAACATTGCCTTGGCAACTAGCTTGAGATAAAACGTTAACGTGTGTGTGATTTTTATTTTGTTAAAAACATTTTATCGTAACATTATTTTATTTCAAATACCAGGGTATTTATATGGTTTGTTGTAGTTCTCTCTCTCTGTATAGTCTTCCATATTAAGTGAATCATTGCATGCGGTAATCACCAGCACAGGCAAAAGCAGATTATGTTGATAGTTTTGCAAACTGGTCTTAGTGCTCGATATGAAGGATCCTCGTGTGATGTTCTTCAGCGGTTTAAGGATGTATGACGCTCTGTGTTCAGGTGGACTGCTCTGATAATGCAGACACCTGCAAGCGCTATAGTGTCACTGGATACCCAACTCTCAAAATATTCCGTAACGGACAGGAATCATCTTCATTTGATGGGCCACGCTCAGCTGGTATGTTTAATGACGTGTGACATAAGTACAGAAGCAAATCTGGAGGTTATGTCATTGTGGGTGTATGATTTCCAAACAGAGGGAATCGTGAGCTATATGAAGAAACAGGCCGGGCCAGATTCTGTGCCTCTGCATGGCGAGCATGACCTGGAGCACTTTATCAACAACTTTGATGCCAGCATAGTCGGTAAGTGCTTATAAATGTGTTTATTAATTCTTCTCTAGATTCTGTGCAAACATTAAATGCAAATGTAATTTCGAGATTTCGAATGATATACATTTTAATGCACGAATGCCGTAAATTTGGATAGATGCAAAATGCATATTTTATTAGTAATGTCTTGCATTATTTTTCTTTCATCTGTCCATCTCAGGATTTTTCACAGGGACTGACAGTTCTCAACTCTCCGAGTTTCTTAAAGGAGCCAGTTTAATGAGGGAGAGTTTCCGCTTTGCTCACACCACAGACCTAGAGCTCGGAAAGAAATATGATGTTGAATATGAGTAAGTGGGTCTAAGCTGGTGGGTCTTAGTTAGGATAGCAGCTATATCACCCTGCAGCCCAAGACCGGTTCCCGCTGAAGCTACGCAGGGTTGAGCTGGTCAGTACCTGGATGGGAGACTCCTGGGAAAACTAGGTTTCTGCTGGAAGAGGTGTTAGTGAGACCAGCAGGGGGCGCTCTCTCTGTGGTCTGTGTGGGTCCTAATGCCCCAGTGTAGTGAAGGGGACACTATACTGTCAAAAGCACCGTCCTTCGGATGAGACGTTAAACCGAGGTCCTGACTCTCTGTGGTCATTAAAAATCCCAGGATGTCTTTTGAAAAAGAGAGTAGGGCATCCCCGGTCCTGGCCAAATTCCCCCATTGGCCTCTGAACATCACGACCTCCTAATCATCCTCCATACACTGACTGGCTTCATCTCTCTCCTCTCCACCTGTAGCTGGTGTGTGGTGGGCGTTCTGGCACACTATGGCTGCCGTCGCATCATCAGGTGGATGAGATCTCCCCTCACGCTGTAAAGCGCTTTGAGGGTCTAGAAAAGCACTATATAAATGCAACACTATTATTATAGCAAAATAAATAGGCTTATCCATATTAAACGTGAAAACACTTCACAAATCTTTTGCTATTGGTGTCAGATTCGAGCTTGGGAGAAGCTCACTAAATTAGACATTAAGTTAAGCCAACAATAATAATAATAGGCTCTGTTTTTAACATTTTGATAATAAGAAGAAATGTTTTTTGAACAGCAAATCAGCATATTATTATGATTTCTGAAGGATCATGTAACACTGAAAAATAGAGTAATGATGCTGAAAATTCAGCTGTGATCACGGGATTAAATTACATTTTAATGTATTTAAATTAGTGCTGTCAAACCATTAGTTCTGATTAATCCAAAAAAAAAAAAATTGTTCACATAATATATGTATGTGTACTGTGTGTGTATATATATATAAATAAATACACACACACATGCATGTATACATTTAAGAAAAAATGTATGTTTATATATTAAATATATTATAAATTAATATGAAAATAAATGTATATATGCATGTAAATATTTTCAAAATATATACTGTGTGTTGTATTTAAGTGACATGACATGCAACCATGTATGGTGACCCATACTCGGAATGTGTGCTCTGCATTTAACCCATCCAAAGTACACACACAGCAGTGAACACACACACACACACACAGCAGTGAACACACACACACACACACACAGCAGTGAACACACACAGCAGTGGACACACACACACACACACGGAGCAGTTAGAGGTCCGGTGTCTTGCTCAAGGGCACCTCGGTATTGAGGGTGAAGAGATTCATCCCTGCCGGCCCGAGACTCGAACCCACAACCTTTGGATTATGAGTCCGACTCTCTAACCATTAGGCCACGACTTCCCCTATATTTATATATACATAATAGATATACACAGCACACACACATATATTATGTAAACAATAACTAATTTATGTAGATAAGTTATTTTCAATTATAATAATATTTCAAAATATTACTGTTTTTTTATCAAATAAATGCAGCCTTGATGAGCATAAGAGGCTTCTTTCAAAAATGTAAAAATTCTTATCAACCAACGTGCATTTAGAAGATATTTAGATATTTAGAAATGATATATTTTCTTATCCAAATGAATCATTCATTTGCATATTGCTGGATTTGTTCATTTATGGTAATGTTGATATTTGATGTTAAGGACATTTTATTCACTTTTGTACCATAAACAACGTTGGTACTTTGTTTAGTGTCCAGATTAAAGTCTAAATCCTAAAGCAAAACCACTAATATTGACTGTAGCTGGGTGTTCAGGATGAAATCCTAATATTAAAATAAATATTATAATCTGTAAACCCTTTGCCTGCAGGTCCATGCTTCTGTTCCGCCCCCCCAGACTGAGCAGTAAGTTTGAGGAGAGTGTGGTTCACCACAGAGGACCCCTGTCCATCACAGGCCTGCGCCGCTTCATCAGAGACAACATGTGAGCCCACACACACACACACACACACACACAGACACACACACACACAGACACACACACACAGACACACACACACAGACAGACAGACAGACACACACACACACACACAGACACACACACACAGACAGACAGACAGACAGACACACACACACACACACATAGACACACACACAGACACACACACACACACACACAGACACACACACACACACACACACACAGACACAGAGACACACATAGACACACACACACACACAGACACACACACACACACACACATAGACACACACAGACACATAGACACACACAGAGACACACACACACAGACAGAACACACAGACACACACACACACACACACACAGACAAACACACACACACACACACACACACACACAGACACACACACACACACTGATATCATTGCTTTTGCTCTGTAGTTTTGGACTCTGTCCTCACCTGACCAAAGAGAATAAGGATTCATTGAGGAAGAAGGATTTATTGACAGCCTACTATGACTTGGAATATCTTCGCAATCCTAAAGGCTCCAACTACTGGAGAAACAGGTGAGTCATTTAAAAACAACGAGTGAATATGTTTATTATGAAGTGATAGAGTACATACCTGTCTTTCCTCATCCCGATTGCGTTTAGAGTGCTGAAGGTGGCGTCTAAGTTCAGTTCTCAGGGCCTGTTGTTTTCTGTGGCGAACCGTAATGACTTCCTGGAGGAGCTGGAGAATGAGTTCGGTCTGGGTGCATCAGACTCAACTGAGCTGCCGTTTGTCACCATCAGGACACGAACAGGAAACAAATACACCATGAGAGAGGAGTTCACGTGAGTCAACACCTCATACTGTGGGGATCCTGTTTACAGAGTTTGAAGGAAGAGATTAAACATGATTTGATATTTAAAAGGAGTCATATGACGTTGCTAAAAATAACATTATTTTGTGTATTTGGTGTAATTCAATGTGTTTAAAGGTTAAAAAAACACATTATTTTCCACATACTGTACATTATTGTTGCTCCTCTATGCTTCGCCTTTCTGTAACGCGTCAATTTTTACAAAGCTCATCATTCTGAGAAGCAAGGTGTGCTCTGATTGGCCAGCTATCCAGTGCGTCGTGATTGGCCGAATACCTCAAGCGTGAGACGGAAATGTTACGCCCCTTACAATAGACCCCTTCAATGTTTGTAAACATCGAAAGCCTAGGTTGGGTGCGCGCGCAGCTTGGGGTCAGAAAAATGGCGCGGCTAATAGACCGGCATATTGTGTCAAGGAGAAACAGATTTTTGTCTTAGGTGTCTGACTTTGTTTTGTGTACACAAACAAGGAGGGCACAAAGTCAGGACTACTGGAGTCAAGTGATGCCTCTCCTACAAAGAAGAATTGCACACATTGATTACAACACGATCTACTGTTGTCATAGTGAAAGCGCTAATGTAAAGCTAGTCTGCTATCTGCTAAGTCTGTAGCATGCCACAGGTCACAATTTATGCCAGATATCAAACTTCACCTAACTATTAAATCAGTCTACAGCTTACAGAAAACATTTGTTTACTTATCATGGCTTAACTCTACCGTTGTTGGCACAATGTTGGCGCTAGCCTGCGGCTAACTACTAGCTACGTCTGTAGCATGACACAGGTCCAACAACACTATTAACTTGCATAGCTTAACGTACAGAAAACTGGCGGTAGGAATGATAGAATGTTTATTCTGCATTCAGCATATTCATTTTGTGATGAGCGATGGACCTTGTTGGGAAACCAAATACTAAATCGCTGATCTGGAATCATCTCCATTCATGTCACCCATCCGCGTTTGTACAAGTGTCTTCAAGTTCACGTGATCGCAAACGCCCGGATGATCAGGTGTGTATTGGTGAGGCTTTCTCCAAACTGGCCAAATACGAATAAGACAGCGGTAAATGGAAGATGTTAACAAGAAATGTGGCAACATACGACGCGATTCCTATTCCACAGAGAGCGCGCAGCAGACGAGGAGTTAACGCACCCGCTTGCTTGGTGGATGCCGCGTCGCAACAACAGCTTGAGTCTGTCCACAGGACATTTTAACTTTGTTTCAGTTCGTCATAAATAGGACGAGACAGTTTACTGCGACCGATTTGTCGTGTTGTATCGCGCATCTAGTGTTAGACAGCATCACTGATTATAATGGGTTCTGGCCGTGCCGCTCGCGTGAGGTTGACCGGGTGTATTTAACTTTCTCATTTAAGGCTACTTTCCTATTTAACTGTATTATTTATTTGATATTTATTTTTGCGTTTCAGAATTATATATATATCACAACACCGCGCCACCTGTGGTAGTTGGTCCATTACCACCGCGGTGGTAAAAATCTGCCACCGTCACAGCCCTAAGTTTTGTCTTGACGAGAAATTCTCTGGTTAACACACAATTCAATGGGATGGAATGAACTTTCTGACCCCGACATGCGCACTTTGAATTTTCCTGTGACGTATACCGTGAATAATTTCCGGAGGATCATGTGACACTGAAGACTGGAAAGTAGTGATGCTGAAAATACATCACAGGAATAAATACATGAAAATGGTTACTATAGATTTTAGTCATATTTCACAATATTACTTTTTCACTGTATATTTGATCAAATAAATTCAGGCTTGCTAACTATAAGAAACAGTCTTCAACTGACCCCAAACTGTTGAACAGTAGCGTTCAACACACATTAATAAGACTGGTATCATAACAATAATACTCTTCATTTTGCTATGTCCCGTGATGTACATCAACACATTCGAAGCTGATTTTAACTGTTCATTTGGTCCCTCCTCAGACGAGATGGCAAGTCTTTAGAGAAGTTTCTGGAAGACTATTTTGCGGGACGACTGAAGCG
The DNA here is from genome assembly GCA_027564155.1 of Gymnocypris eckloni scoliostomus. Lineage (NCBI taxonomy): Eukaryota > Metazoa > Chordata > Actinopteri > Cypriniformes > Cyprinidae > Gymnocypris > Gymnocypris eckloni. The sequence continues at coordinate 27,870,767 of CM050421.1, forward strand.
TTACATCAAATCAGAGCCTGTGCCTGCCGAAAACAATGGAGCCGTCAAGGTTAGCTTGTTTAAATGAGCTTGATTTGTTTAATTTGGTCTTCATTAACACTCAAGCGTTAACACAAGTCGCTGTCTGTGGTCAGGTGGTTGTGGCAGATACGTTTGAAGAGATGGTCAATGACCCAGAGAAAGACGTGCTTATTGAGTTTTATGCTCCGTGGTGTGGCCACTGTAAAAAACTGGAGCCCAAATATACTGAGCTTGGAGAACGGGTGAGTTTTACATGATATCCGTGTGTTTTCATCTCTGTGTGAATCACTTCTCGTTCTGTGTTTCTGTTTTTTATGGTCTCAGCTGTACAGTGACCCCAATATTGTAATCGCCAAGATGGATGCAACTGCCAATGATATCCCGCAGGGCTATGATGTGCAAGGGTATGTATTCTCTCGCTCATCAAATGCTTTGTAGTGATTTTAGCTAGCCGTTATTAACCCTTCAAGTCCCGCCGGCGGGACGTCTAGTGGTGACAGGGTAAAGTCATCAGACAAAAAAAAAAAAAAAAAAAGTTGAACATGTCATATATCCACGGAAAGCTGAGATTCTTGTGATTTCATTTTAAGATACAATAAACACAGCATGTACAATCTGTGTCTTTATCAGACCACTTTTTGTTGACATAATGCAGACATGCATGATAGTACAGACATACATAGGAATAACACAGTAGGGATGCAATATAACACCAATATAAGAAAAAACCCACAGATTAAATAATGCACTATGTACAGAAATAGAAATATAGGAAAAAAAATTAGATTATAAATATATATGTAATTTTAAAAGTGTACACATTTTGGATTCTATAAATAAATGTCACTATAATGTGTTTATGCTTCAGTTACTATGTGTCAGTAATTATTGACAGTGAATCTGGATGAGAAACTGAATAGCTCTACGTGTGACCTTTCATTAGAGCCCAAAATGATGACTGAACATTAAAGCATTCAAGAATTACAGCATTGTGTGTGTCGTTGTTACAAAGCGTCGTTTGGAGTCTCCCAAGTGTCATTTCTTTGGAAGCGTCTAGACATAAAATTAGATAAACATGTGTAAAACACAAATTTTCTAATATATTGTTTATCAAATGGTAAATTTGGCTTGGTAAGGCTTCATTCTGTGATCCCAATGTATTTTCCAGTTCATTCCTCCCAGCTATAGTCATCTGCAGGCTTCTATTTACAAAAACAATGCAGGCGGAATTATTTATTTCTTTGTTTAGTGTATTCAAAGTGCTATTACTCAATATCAGTAAGACTTACAGTGATTCTGACTGTTGAGAAACACACCTCAGAGTGTCACCTTTCAAAGGAGACCAACACCATGAATATCATCCAAATGGCCCAAGAACAGCATGCAATTTACTTTGGGTATGCCTTTTTTAGGCGTTTTAGGCAAATGTTACAGGAATCGTAAAGGGTTAATGTTGTTATTCTTTTAAGATTTCCTACACTATACTTTGCCGCTGCTGGCCGGAAAGATGAGCCGAAACGATATGAGGTAATCGTTTATTTCCAGCGTGACCGTGTTTCTCATCACTTATATCAACTACAATGTCCATACTCTAGATTTATCATTTTAAATATGAGTTCTTTGTGTGTTGGTTGTTTTCTTTCAGGGAGCCCGTGAAGTGAAGGATTTCATCAACTTCCTGAAGCGCGAGGCATCCAAACCTCTTGTTCTGAACGGAGTCAAGGAAGAGCTGTAAACGTTAAAAAGGGAAATTGCTGTTTGTTGCAGAACGTTATTCGGGAAGAGCGAAGAATCCTGCTGCAGTTCAGCCATACATATCACCATATCAAATAAATTGGCAACAATCAATAACATAAAACCAGTTGAGATCCAGGGCCTCGTTTATAAAATGTTATGCAGAAACCATCTCTCAAAATGAACGTACGCACGTTATGTGAAATCTATGAATCGCAAATGATCTTGAACTTGCGCTGTTGAATGGTTGCAGCTCTCTGCCTTGTAGTGACTCTTAATTAATGTCATTAACATATGAAAGATCGCCAGTCATCGTCCAAACCTTTCATTTAGAACAGCGAGCTTTCGTTTTTCAAAGACCTCAGTGCAGTAAAAGTGCGTTCGTCTGCTCAGACCCTGACGTGACTTAAGCAGTTTTCCACGTCAGTTTACAAATGAGAGTTGGCATGGATTTAAACGCGCACACACACACACACACTATATGATCAACTCTGTGCATGCACACTTTATAAACCAGGCCCCCAATATTTATATTGTCTACATGATGATAGAAAATAGTGCAGATTGCTTCTTTTGTTGAGGAATCCTGTTTTGTTGTTTAATCATTTTGTTCTTTGTTGCATGAGCTTTATTGGTCTGTTCTTTACTGTTTAACTCAATATTTCCATCTGTACATTAGGTTGTTCAACATGCATTTACAAAAATACCAATATTCATGCCCTGTGTGGATGGTAAAACTAATCTGTAGATCACAGTAATTGGTTTCGAGCACAGTTTGCGGCATAGGGAGCCATTATCAATGTTTGCGATTGCCATTTCTTGCTCCGGATCAAATGGAAAGGCATCTGTTATGACATAGGTTGAACAATTGATCTTGTAATGTTTATTTATTGACTATTTATACAGTTTGGGTGTGAAATGGATGCAGTTTATATGATGAATGTTGTCCTGTCACTTTTTTCTACGTATCTATGCCTTAAGGTTTAGTATGTATAGTTTGTTTGACATCTAACCGATGAGCAGAAAATACAGGTTTATTAAAAGAATTGATTTTGGTCAGCTGTTTCTTTTGTTTAAATGTCTGAAAACTGAATTTGTTATTAACCTCCATAATTTTCAATTTGAACTAAATTGAATGAGCACTAAGACAAGCTCCAAAATGAACCATAAAAGTTGCCTTTATGACTTGATATAAAGCATAGGTTATGGAAAAAAGAGCAGACTGTTTGAAAACAATTATATAAGTAGCCTTTTATTCTACAGACATTATGAGTTTATATCTATACATTCACAAATATGAAATGAAACCGCTTTATAATGTTTTGTAGAAGCAAAATACTGTCATTAAAGAGGATTTTATGTTGAATTCCCCTCCGTAGTAAATGTATGCCCTCCGCTCCCTATATGCAGAGTACGCCGTTTGCGTAGGAAAACAACTCCCTGGGGACGCTTACTTTTATTCTATTTCAATATTAAAATTAACATATATATATATATAATTCATGTTTAGGTTTGTATTTATGTATATCATTGTAAAAAATGCAAGCGCCATTCCCGCATCCAGGCTCGCGCTTATGTGTTGCAGCAGCTGACCGCAAAGGATCATAATAGATGAACTGTACCCAGGAAAAGACATCAGCAGTCTGGCGCCAAGAAACAAAAAATAACAAAAGATGAAGCCCGTGCATTCCTTCCAGGTACAGTCTTTCTTAATCAGTGGCGGCTGGTCAATAGCGCTGGGGCGCCCCCTTCAAGTTAGCCCTCTTTAACATGTTAACAATAAGTTACAAATATATCGCAAATATTAACTAAATAAAATCAATTAGTCATAGTATTCTACTGTTAGTTATATTATAATTTATTAAAAATCTAAACTATATTTCTTTCATATTTGTGTGCGGGGCGCCGGACTAATGAGTGTGTATGTAGGTACACAAACTTTTCAAAAGCATGTGATTTGAGGCTAAGCTCTAATTGGCTTGTTTCAAATTGTCCTTGGGGCGCAGGCTCCTCCCACTTTTGTTGTTAGAGCGAATCAGTATTGTTTTTATATGTTTGGCCTCATGTGATTGGACCGTTCTCAACGACTCTCGTTCCACTCAGCAGCAGCTCGTCAGTTGACAGACAGGTACTAATTAATGTGGAAGCAAGCGCAATATCTCCAGATGAAAGAAAATTCGGTTTTATCTTTACAAAAATACCCGTCACAAGGCGTTCGGATGAAGAAAAAAAAGGATCAAGGAGCTTGGACCAGATCGCCCGTACTTTCAGTTTGTTTTTTAGCACCAGCCGCCACTGGTCTTAATCTTGTGAAACTTTTTTTTTCGGCTGTTGACGTTAATAACGTGTTTTAATGTCGGCAATAATTGAACCACCATTCTCTCTTGAGTTCCTATGTTCCCTTACAAAAATTAGCCATGGTTTTACTACAAAAAAAAATTATGATTCTTGTAGCATGGTAGCCACAAATGAACCATGGTTTTGTTACTTCAAATAATAGTTTACAATAATAACCCCTAACTTAACGGTTTCATGAGAATTAGAAGAGAAAAATCGGAATATTAGAATGATTTCTGAAGGATCATGTGATACTGAATAATGGCTGCTGAAAATTCAGCATGAATAAATGATTAGGGCGAATTACAAACTGCTTTTTTGTGCTCTTCGGGAAGGGAACTCCATTTGTTGGGACTTTCCAAACGAAAGTGAACTGAATCCCTTCACGAAGGGCCCTTCCAGAAGTCTGTTAGAGAAGGGAACATGCGAAGGAAGTGATTTCCGTTTGTGATCTTCATTTAGGACAGAGAGATGACTCCAACTTACCTCAACACAGCTTCTAGTAAGAGCCTGATCAGATGCTTCAGGTGAGTTTCGTTAGGGTTGGAGCTAAACTCTCCAGGACAGAGTTTGGACAGCTCATACTTGGATCTTGCGACGCAAAGTTGGGGTTTGTTTTGATTTTACATAAATACATTTAATTGCTTATTCTATTTGCATTTGTATGTAAGCCAAAATATTTTTGCCAGTGATAGAAATATGATTTAAGACTGTATTGTTTTTTAGGACAGTATTTGGCCAAATTGAAAATCTGGAATCTGAGGGTGCCAAAAAGAAAGAACTTTAGAAAATCGCCTTAATTTTCCAAATGAGTTTTTGGCAATGCATATTACTAATTAAAAATTAAGTTTTGATATTTACAGTAGGAAATTCACTAAATCTTTATGGAACATTATTTTTACATAATATCCTAAAGATTTTTGGCAAAAAATATAAATTTTGACCCATACAATGTATTTTTGGCTATTGCTACAAATATATACCCGAGCGACTTAAGACTGGTTTTGTGCTCCAGCGTCACATTGTCTTCCAAAAGCTTATGAGACAGTAATGCTCTACACCAGTTTCTCAACCCTGGTCCTGGGTTCAACACTGCACATTTTGTGTCTCCCTAATCAAAATGGGAGTACAGGTACATTTAAAAAAATTAGAATATGAAGTCTTTTTTTTTTTTTACTTATTTCAAACAGTAGAACTTTCAAATATTTTAGATTCATTACATGTAATGAAAAACAATTTTAAATGTTTTTTTGTTTTAATTTTGATGATGAGCTGAGCTTACAGCTAATGAAAGTCAAAAATCAGTATCTCAAAATATTAGAACATTTGAGTTTCAATTAATGATCATCCCTACAGTATAAATTGTGGGTATCTCTTGTTTGAAAGCACAATAATGGGGAACACTGCTGACTTAGCAATGATCCAGAAGACGGTCATCGACACCCTCCACAAAGAGAGTAAGACACAGAGGGTCATTACTGAAAGGGGGGGGGGGCTGTTCACAGAGTGCTGTATCAAAGCATATTACATTCAAAGTTGACTGGAAGGAATATTTTAGGTAGGAAAATGTGCACAAGCAACAGGGATGAGCACAAGCTTGAGAATACTGTCAAGCAAAGCCGATTCAAACACTTGGGAGAGCTTCACAAGGAGTGAACTGAAGCTGGAGTCAGTGCATCAAGAGTCACCACGCTCAGACATCTTCAGGAAAAGAGCTACCAAACCACTTCTGAACCAGAGACATCATCAGAAGCATCTTACCTGGGATAAAGAGAAGAAGAACTGGACTGTTGCTCAGTGCTCCAAAGACCTCTTTTCAGATGAAAGTAAATTTTGCATTTAATTTGGAAATCAAGGTCCCAGAGTCTGGAGGAAGAGAGGAGAGACACAGAATCCATGTTCTTGAAGTCCAGTGTGAAGTTTCCACAGTCTGTGATGATTTGTGCTGCCATGTCATCTGCTGGTGTTGGGCCATTGTGTTTTCTGAAGTCCAGTCAACGCAGACATCTACAGGACATTTTAGAGCACTTCATGCTTTCTTCTGTTGACAAGCTTTATGGAGATGCTGATTTCATTTTCCAGCAGGACTTGCCCACACTGCCAAAGGTACCAAAAGCTGGTTCAATGACCATGGTGTTACTGTGATTGATTGGCCAGCAAACTCACCAGACCTGAAGCCCATAGAGCAGGGGTATTCAACTAAAATGTACAGAGGTCCAGCTAGAGAGAATTTCTTGAAGCAAAGGTCCGGAAAATCATAATGTCTTACTATTTAGTGTGATAGCTTATATATTTTATAGCTTTTATATATTTATAAGTAGCCTGGTTGTTGTTTCAGCATCTGCATGTAATAAATACCTGCCTAATCAAATTAATTGTTGTTGACAATATTTATTGTCATGTTACATAGAACTGAACATATATGTATGACTGTAGATATGTATGTTTTTTTCATTAACAAAATAAAAGTAGGGCTGTATTTCAAAATAAGAGAAAATAAATTAAATGTGAAAATTGTGTATGTTCAAATAAAGTGTTTAACTTCAGACAAATAAAATAAAGGGAGGAAAAGCTTGAATTTCTCATTTTCTGTTTCACATCTTGACTCAACAATCGCAACTTAACAACTGAGCAGTTTTAGAATATCACCAGTTTGTACCGCTCTTACATCCCACTCCTCCGCCTTTGGAGAACGCATTTGTTCCTTATTTTTATCTCTCTTTCTCCGTCTTACTCGCCTGTTTCTCAGCGCAGTCGTCTGTATCTCTCCTTTTGTTTTCTACATGTATCGCTATCTTTCTATCGTCTTTTCATGTGTTACTAGCCGCGAACTCTCTCATCTGTCTGCACTCTGTCGAGTCGCAGTGTTTACCAGACTTGATTGGCTGAGCGGTATCACGTGATGGCTTAACTCGCATGCAATTGGTCCATTACCACTACAGTAAAGACAAAAGCTGCGCCGGTTGAAATAGAAGCGCCCCGTCAGGTTTTAGATCATAACCTTATATTTTGGCTGTAGGTCCGACACCAGACTCAATAATGCAGATCACCTGAAAGCTGCTATCAAAGCAACCTGGTCTTCATTACACCTGAGCAGTGCCACAGACTGATCACCTCCATACCACGCCGCATTGATGCAGTAATTCAGGCAAAAGGAGGCCCAATCAAGTATTGAGTGCATAGAAATGAACATACTTTTCAGAAGCCTGGCGTTTCTGTTTAAAATATCCATAAAATATATATTTTTTAATCTAATTTTCGAGACACTTAATTTTGGGGTTTCTTTCGGTAAGCCATAATCATCAAAATGTCAAGATATAAGGCTTGAAAAATTTCACTCTGTGTAATGAATCTATATAATACAAAAATATTGACCTTTTTCATGATATTCAAATTTTAAGATGCACCTGTAAGGCTCACTTACGTTTGGAATTTGCCCATTATTTAAAAAAAATATATTTCCAAATACAATATTAAATAGTAACAATATTTCTCAATATTACTGTTTTGTAACATTTGATTAAACAAATGCATTGCATTATCATAGTACTTAAAAAATACTAATGACTGACCCCAACCTTTTGAATGGTATTTACATTTGTGTTTCATTATTGTACTGTGACCTGATGCAGTTGCTTTGTCGTCTGTCGTAAAGAGACTGATAGTAAAGCCGCAGCACTTGGCACACGCCTGATCAGCCCTGTGACTGACTTTGCTAAAATGCTATGTGGCTTTATACATAGAAATGTGGCTACTGGCTTCATCACATGGAAAGGTCTAGAGCTCTACTTGCACTGACCGTTTCAAGTGTGCATTGTGTTTATTATATTTATTCTTCAGACGGACTATATCATATTAGTGTTTCATGTGTGTAGATGTAATTTGGTGGCGCCTGTCACTGTATGAAATATAACCTATGCCTAAATGACTAATGACTGCAGTCATCATAATATTCATGCTCGGTCTGACACTCACCCAGATGCCTTTCCTAACACCATGACTCCAGCTGATCCTGTGCTGAACTTAGATGCTGGATTTCCTCCTTGGCTTCGCTCCCACAGACATGTGGACGTTATTCTGTCTCTAAATTACTCTTGGGAACAAGATCAGTCTGGAAGGTTCTAGGAGTTGATTTGAAATGCAAATATCAGGAACTTATCAGGAAAATCGATGCCTGTTTGTGTCCAATAGGTCATAAAGCAATCTCAGGAATACTGATCGGAAGTTTATGTGTTTGAGGATAAAGACAATCCGGAAGCTCCCATAGTGCTTCACTTTCCCTTGGTCAACGTCTCATTCAAGCAGTACAAAGCTCTCGGTAAGCACTACATCGCTCTTTACATCCCATCTGCCGTATTGCTAAGAGGAATTACAGTGCTTCTAAGGCAGGACTGTGACATTTTAACCAAGCTTAAGGAATATAGATGTTATATGATGTATTGTGTGTTTTATATAGATCAATATTGTTGACTATAAATATACATTTATCCATAAAAATGGACCGTATACACTCAAAAGGCAGGGCTGCCATTTTTGATCAACAGTTATATTGAGAAATAATATGATTTACTGTTTACAAATATTTTAAAAACACACTTAACTTCAATACTTGTGACATTTAAAGCATTCACTTTGACTGGTTTAAATGCAGTATATTGTGATTGGATCGTGCTGTTGTTTAGTACATCTCAAATAACCAAGAATACACATTGTACATGTGTGTGGTTTAGGAGTGAAGAGGGGGTGATGTTGAATTTAACAGTAGCCGTATCTCCCACACAAATGGACTTCCAGAGGCTCATCAACCTCTCTTTCTACAACAAAGATGTCATTTTGAATGTGCTAAACGAAGCTTTAAACATAACGAAGGCAAACAGGTGATCTGTAGGAAAGATGAGTTCAGGGTCTACATTCTACACCAAACCCAGGATATCACAAAACACAATGAACCGCAGCACCGCTACTGTGAAGACAACCTGCATCGGTAAGAATATTATCAAATAAGAATTGTGAGAAACTATTAACTATAAGCTTCAAGTGGATCATGAAATCGCATCTGTCCATTTAACCAGTCATATTTCTGTCATTTCAACCAAAAGTGCAACAAAAAAAAGCATCACTTCATAGTAACATTTGAACTATTTTGATTCTTTCAACGAAACTAGTCTTAATTAGTTAAGACTACTTATTTGGCAACACAATTAAACCTAATTCGTTGATTACAATACTAGGATTAAGTCTGCTAAAATGGGCCACGTTTTGATCAAATAAGCCATGCATGAGATCTCATGATATTCTTAAATTAGTATAGTCTCTTGAATATATTGATATTGTTTTAATTAATCGAGTTGGAGTATCAGCAGTATATCTTGAGCCATGGCACAACATTCAGGTAAAATGGGCCGATATAAAAGAGAACGGGTCATTTTCTTTCTAACAGTAAATTGACTCTTTAGTGTGCCATAGCAACATCATAAATGTATTTAATTAAACCAAGCAATTATAAATGAACTGATCTTGTATAGGTGTGTTTTATATGGATACATATCTAGAGTAGGCTTATTTTTGTGTGTGTGGTCCATCTTCCTTTCCCATGTTGACCCGTATATAACGTATAGGCCAGTAGTATTTTTATGGGAGAAGTAATTGGTGTTGTTCAATCAAGTGCTGAAAAAATCTGTGTAACAGTCTTCATCATTCTTGTTTTTAAATCTGCATATTACAGTAACAAAGAAATGGGATGTCAATGTTTTACAGCCATGACCCTGTGATACTGGCTTAAAAAGAGGAACAACACCCAAGCTACTTTATGATTTATACCCAGACAGACTTAAGATATTCTTCTGAAGCAACCTCGCATTCATTGACCTGGGTGAGTATCCACTTACAATCCATGGAAAAATAAATCAATGAACCAAACTGATATAATGCAACGTCATAGAAGAGATGAGAACACTGTGCAATGTGAATACTCACATACGTTTAGAAGAGACTCTCACACAACTTAGGAAAAGACATTTATTGTGAATTCTGAACCCTGGTTCCTCAACAGCTGTAAAGAAAAAAAAACAAATTCAACAGGATTAACAAAGAAATAACATCCAATGCATTCAAACTGAATCTATATTCTACTCCTGACCAGAGAAGAAAACCCGGGGCACATACCAAACATAACAACATCTTATTTGTGGTAAATCTAGTGAAACCTCTGAAGTGATCTTGACACCGGAGGAACTCGTCGTTCTGACCGATGATTCAAACAAAACACTGGTCTAATTAAGACAAACACAGTTTCCTGATTGCATTTTTGTCTTCCTGTTTCTGGTCTTTTCTAATACATGCACCGAAAGCTTGCAGACTGTCAACAAAGAACAGTCACAGACGATCCCAGCTATATTACAAATCCAAAATATACCGCCTTTTTCATGCAACAGCCGTTTTAAAGTAAGCCAAATATCTGGTTGCACGGAGGGGATTGAACAACGATCTTTATATTTAACAATCCATGAACTAATAAGACAAGTCAATTCATGACGCTCATGTATGTGAACGTTACTTATCCTTAAGGAACTAAATCAAACAGGACCAGAGCCATCCTACAGGTATCTAGCTTTCATTATAACTTTATTTTCTATGTGGAGGTTAAGAACGGAAATTGTTTTCACAAAGGACACCCCATTTTCTGTACAGTGTTTCAGGTTTAGTTTCTCCCCAGAGTGTTTTATAGTCTCACTCTCTTCGTATTTAAACCTCAGTCTTGGTCGAATCAGAAATTGTTGGAGAAGAGTGAGGCCATGGCATCAGATACACATCCCCCACCCCGCCCGGTCAGGTTCTTAGCGGATCGCTTTGACGGGACTCTTGAAGCTGGAGGCTGCCTGCAGCTGTAGCTGGTAAGCCATCGGGTGAATCTTGAAACCATAGAGCCTGGAAAAGGAGAATGGAGAAGAGCGATTTGAGAGATGTGAGGAAAACCATTTATATAGAACAGCAGGTGATCGCCATATGAAGAAAAGACCAACCTGGGCACAAACTGGTTGGCAGGCCTCTTTGGCCGGTACTCGGGATGCACCATAAAGAGCATGTGGGGGAAACCAGTGCCAAAATAGGCTCCATCGGTGTGATGGTGTCTGGACGACTTGGGTGTGTACACATCCATACACTTAGGGCAGTAGAGCTTCACCATGGCCTCGCCAGGAATGTCAGAGAGCCCTGGAGACAAAAACACTAGACTCACTCACTGGATCTCACGGGATTTGTACTTGTAATCCTCATCTTTATTAACCCTTTACGATTCCTGTAAAATTTGCCTAAAACGCCTAAAGAAGGCATACCCAAAGTAAATTGCATGCTGTTCTTGGGCCGTTTGGATGATATGCATGGTGTTGGTCTCCTTTGAAAGGTGACACTCTGAGGTGTGTTTCTCAACAGTCAGAATCACTGTAAGTCTTACTGATATTGAGTAATAGCACTTTGAATACACTAAAAAAAGAAAAAAATAATTCCGCCTGCATTTTTATTGTAAATAGAAGTCTGCAGATGACTATAGCTGGGAGGTATGAACTGGAAAATACATTGGGATCACAGAATGAAGCCTTACCAAGCCAAATTTACCATTTGATAAACAATATATTAGTGTTTTACACATGTTTATTTCATTTTATGTCTAGACGCTTCCAAAGAAAGTACACTTGGGAGACTCCAAACGACGCTTTGTAACAACGACACACACAATGCTGTAATTCTTGAGTGCTTTAATGTACAGTCATCATTTTGGGCTCTAATGAAAGGTTACACTTAGAGCTATTCAGTTTCTCATCCAGATTCACTGTCAATAATTACTGACACATAGTAACTGAAGCATAAACACATTATAGTCACATTTATTTATAGAATCCAAAATGTGTACACTTTTAAAATTACATATATATTTATAATTTATAATCTAAACACATTTTTTCCTATATTTCTGTACATAGTACATTAATTTGTGTGTTTTTCCTTATATTGGTGTTATATTGCATCCCTACTGTGTTATTCCTATGTATATCTGTACTATCATGCATGTCTGCATTATGTCAACAAAAAGTGGTCTGATAAAGACACTGATTGTACATGCTGTGTTTATTGTATCTTAAAATGAAATCACAAGAATCTCAGCTTTTCATGGATATATGACATGTTCAACTTTTGTTTTGTTTTGAGTTTTTGTGTCTGACGACTTTACCCCGTTACCACTAGGCGTCCCGCCGGCGGTACGCTGGATTCTTAAAGGGTTAAAGGAATAGTTAACCCAAAATTGTTATCTACTCACCCTCATATTGTTCCACCCCTGTATGAGTTTCTTCTACTGAGTAATAGGGGTGGGACAATAAATCAATATGGCGATATATCAAGATCCTTCTTCCATGCGATACGAGAATCGATATCTGGCGCCAAATATCATATTTGAATTAATACAATAAGGTGCTTTAAATAGATTTCCCTGCTCACAGCGTCTAAAAATGCGCGGAAATCGCGGCCGTGCCATATCCAGCTTCTATCCAAAAGCGCTCTGAACCGCGTTCGCTATGAAGATTGGGAAGCACGAGGAACCGAAGGATAAACAGATTTCCAGCCACTGTATTAGCTTTAATGCGTATATATATATATATATATATGTTTATGGAGATGAGGAGTTGAAGAGGACTCCAGTGGCAACCTGTGAAGCTGGTGGCCACTAGGGGTGTGCCATATATATCATAATTGTTGTTTTAACGATGTGCAATTTGAGATTATCGAGTATTTTGCAAAAACCAAACAATACACCGTTACAGAGCTTGCGCAATTAATTTATATTGTGCACGTGCGCATTTAGTGTCTTTCACTGCATGATTCAGTCGATTAAAATGCATTAAGAATGAGCACACAATTCAAGATATGGCAGAAAATGTATATCATTTCATATGGTTAAAATGATTAAATAATGCTAAATTATCATAATATAATGTTAGACTGAAATAATCCATTGAATTTGATAGGTGTCTCTCATATTGTCCCACAGAAACATTAAAATTGTGTAGATTAGTGTAATGTTTTTATAATCATAATGCATTCTATTTGGTGATCATTTCATTAATTTAACATAATATTGGGGCATCCAAGTTATTTGACATTTGTAATAACTTTTTGATTTTAAATGTAACAGTTAGTTTCCCTGGTAATTCGTTTATTTTATAACGATGTAACTCGGTTAGTATTTTTGAGAAGTAACTAGTAATATAACTAATTACTTTTTTTAAAGTAACGTGCCCAACACTGCATACTATAAAATAATTTATTGTATGTCTTTGATTAATAATGAATATAAAGAGCTTTAATAAAAAATAAAAAAGCTTATTAAATCGCAATATTGGTAAAATAATAATAATAATAATTTGCTATTAGAATATTATTTATTAAAAATTAAATTTTTATATTATAAATTGGTAACACTTTACAATAAGATTAATTAGTGAACTAAGTATGAACAATATTCCTGCAGCATTTATTAATCTTATTTAATGTTCATTTCAGCATTTACCAATGCATTATTAAGATCACGAGTTGTGTTTTTTAACATTGATAAATGCACTCTGAACTAACATGAATAAGCAATTAACAACTGTATTTGTATTAACCAACATTAACAAAGATTAATACATAAATGTAATAAATGCATTGTTAATATATTAACTAATGTTAACAAATGATACCTTATTGTAAAGTGTTACCAATTAATTATACAAATATATATATTTGACACAAAATGAGATGACAGAGACACTCTCACCATGTAATTAGCGATATGAATAAGTAACAATGACACATAATTCTGCCAAACATCTATATGTAATATAGATAAGAAACAAAATAAAGGTAAGTGATAAGACGCTTTGGATAAACTATTTTATTCACAACATATAAAATACCTTATAGGGATATGATAACCAAAACAGTCCTGAGCGAGATCAAGCTTTCATCTCTGTAAACCAAACTGTCACTTTAATGAAATTATTTTCTCACTTCTGTCAGATACACAAACACATATCTTGAATTGTGATCCATCTTAATGCATTTTATTAGACTGAATCATGCAGTAAAATAACTCTAAATGCGCATGCACTGTAGTCTAGACTTCATCACGTGATGCAAGTGTGCACTTCGTAGCTGTTTTGTTTGGTTTTTGCAAATTATAATAAATTTGCGCATTTAAACAACAATTACGATATTAATCGCAGACGATATATATCGCACACCCTATCACCACATCTAGAGTTGTGCCCCTTATGCCATGTTCACACAGCATGTAAACACATTAGCCTGCTTTCTTTTGGTTTATCGAAGTGTCAATGTGGTTATATATTACGTTTTGATTATGGACAGGACAACGGGTTATTTCAATACGCTGAGTTATCAGCATATTGGGGCGCATGTAAATGTGCTTAATGTCAAAAACATGCAATCTCTTTATGAGATAATCAAATTGGGAGATCATCAACTGATTCATAAGTGATTATCAACTGGTGCCAATCAATCAGAGCATCCCTCATTAAATGAAAAAAAGATTACAATGAATTGTACACCTACCAATGGGCAGCATTGGCTGATTCTCACAGTAAACACGAGGGCAATAGCCAAAATCTCCCTGCTGGTACTTCTCCAGCTGCAAGAGAAAACAAGCACAACGTCATACATATGAAGCTGAAAAATAAACTCTTTCTTTAATAAAAAAGACTTGATAGCTAGATGACGTACCATCTGGGCAATGCCACGGTTAGTGAGGATATAGCGCGCATGGATCAGTCCATACAGCATCTCAGCAGCCTGCTCAATCAGGTCACTCTGGTTAGGGTTGTCCTCCAGCTCCTCATCTGATAAAACACACACAACACCATTACAAGCTGCTGGACGGTTGTGCCATCAGAGGTGTATTATAATGATAACACACAGATAAATCATTCATAATACATGTTAACATCCCATAAATAAAAGAACTGCCCATTTTGATTTCATAGTGATTTTAAACAGTGAAATGCAGGTCTTCTTTGCAACGAGTACTCGGCCGTGACGGCGATGATCGATCATGAAAACGATGATCGTAGGAAAACTTCTGATTGGTTATAGCAGCACCCTGAGCTCTGATTGTTTAGCTTGAAGCAGCATGCGGTTCAAAGTATAGACGTGAGATGAGAAGCTTGGTTTGAAGTCACGTAGTGATGTGCATACATATCTGATTCATCTAATATAGGATGCGTTGGGATATTAACATGCTGAACGCGATGCATATTACCAGTGTTTAGTTTCATGCTCATGCAATGCCCGGTATTGAATGAGTTATTTGAGATGGTCATATTGCTTTTAGATGTTTCTTTAAAAAAAATACTGATCCTATAATAATGCAGCAGTGATAAATTCATCATATTTGTTCAACAGTAGGAATACTTCAATTACAATGGTTTTCGTACTTCGTATGGCTTCGAAAACATGCAGCGACTTTAGGAATCACTTGATAATGTAGATGTAAATATAGCACAAATCTGCCATAAACATTAATGACATAAGCATTAGGCTTGACGTGATAGACGGTGATACCGGTGTTAAGCCGCAACACCGTTACATCACTTGCTCACCGTGGCACCGTCCCTCACTGTCGTTTAGATTGTTTTTTTTTAATAGTAATACAAATAAATTTGTTCAGATAGAGGACACTACAATTAAAACTGAACGTGTCTGCTCAATGCATTGCACCGAACGAACGACAGTCGTGAATCACAGCAGTCTAGGTCTGCATTGCTGCGGTTGTCCCGACAAGATTTCTTGCGCCGCGGGATTAAAATAATTTCCTGAATAAACCGCGGTAAGGGTCGGTAACTCTGGTGCAATTATATTTCTAACTATATCCCGTTCCTCAGACGTCCTTTCAGAACAGCATATCTGCGCTTTATTCTTATCGAGCTCCGGTACAGCCTGCACTCGGACCGTTATGCACGCGCTGCACGCATGAACCAGTGCTTCGTTTTATTTGGGTCTGTGCACAGCATGTGCAACGATGCTCAGAGCAGACTAGCAGATATAATATACGGCTCTCAGACAGAACAGAGCAGAATAAAGATGGAGTGTGAATGTGATGTCTTTGAAGGACATTCAACTCGTCTTTCCTTTTTTCTTTTTTTGTATTATGCTTATTCTATCGTTTTAAATGATGACTGTGTCGAATTTATTTATTTTTCTCTGCTGCAGTTTTCACTGTGTTAACAGCAAGATGTTAAATTAATTTAGTATTTTGATAAGACTAATACAATATATATTAGGCTAAACCTACATTTTCCTATTGTGTTGTAGGCTGAATGTTAGCCTAAACGAATTATATCCTGACAAAACGAATAAAAATAAGGATTACAATTTTTATAACTTTTTTTCTCTCTCTGTGACACTTTATTCCGTGTTGGCAGCTTAATTGTTATTGACATTTATCAGTCAATACATTCAAGACTCTTGACAAGACGAATAAAATAAATACAATTTTGTGCAGACTAGACTTTTATTTGTTAGCCTATCTCTCTTTCTTTCATCAGAAATGTGAAGAAACTGTGAATATATCGCGGGAGCGGGTGTCTGCGGAATAAAACCTCAAACAGTCCCCAACTCAAACAGTTTACTTTACTTTTTGTAAGTTTATGCTTCTTGTTTAATAACATTGCTGTATCATAATCTAACATCTAATCATCATGTGTTCATATTTTCATTTTTAACATTCATTATCATAACTGTCTTCAGATATTTTCATCATCTCGTTGCACTAATATTAATATGAACAGGGTTTAAGGGGACTAAACCAAAGACTGTCATTTTTACTATGGGATTATGGCATTTTGATGAAACACTATTAGGTCAAGCATTATTAAAAAAATAAAACCTACACTAAAAACACATGCATTTTAATTCAAGCTGCCTTAAATCCATAAAAACTTGTGTTAAACAATCACTGACCAGGTTCCAGATCCAGGATCATGTCAAGGGCTTGTCTGTAATGGGGAACTTGCTCATTGAGTCCCGTAAGATTAAACTTGTCCTGAATGTAGTCCTCGTCTACCTGTATGGAGTAAAAAGAGATGTACCATGCATCAATATTAATATAGACAATGGCAAATTTACCTACTGTTTTTACAATGATTACAATACAAAGTGGATTGTGACGGCTGCCTTGATTTTAGTGATTCAGAAATAATCACTGCCTATAAATCAATGTGCCTCAAACTTTAATATAATATTCTCATGTTTCCCAGTTACAAATTTAAGTAAAAATTACTCACAGACTCACAAGTTCTGCTGTCATATCAGGTCCAATACACATTTAAATTCTCCAGTTAATTTCTATAATAGTTAAGCTCACATTTTAACCTCCCTGGTCACCCTTATATAGTTACACAATATGAGATGTGACATACGACCAAGTATGGTGACCCATATTCAGAATTCGTGCTCTGCAATTACCACACACACACACACACACACACACACACACACCTTGCTCAAGGGCACCTCGTCGTGGTATTGAGGGTGTAGAGAGCGCTGTACATTCACTCCCCCCCAACTACAATCCCTGCCGGCCCGAGACTCGAACTCACAACCTTTCGATTACGAGTCCGACTCTCTAACCATTAGGCCACGACTTCCCCGATTATGATCGAAAACGAACACAAACCTCACAGAAGAACTCGTTTCCCCGTAGACCACAAAACCAAGAAATCCACGACACTTCCTCTGAGCTACTCATGTTGGGAAACTAGAAAAGAGAGAAGTAGAACAACATTGAACGATCAGATTAAATAAAAGACATGCATTTAATCGCATGTTATGTTTAATTGAATTATTATAGCTGTTGATGTGTCTGAGGATACACTCCAACTTACTCAGCCAACAAACATTTTTGATTATGTAACTAATTGATTTTGACAATCATTAAAACTGTTAATAACTGATATAAATGTATCTTTGGTGTTGGTGACACAATAACGTTTCGGTTGTGATCATTCGGTGGTGTTTCTTATTGTTTGCTCAGTTGGTAGCCTACATAACATCAACCCAACTTTAGTAATAAATTAATGTTACCGTTTCTGTAATATATTTAAATAGTTATACAACCAATCTTAACACAGTGTTGCAAATGGTTAAAAACATGGTGAGATGATACAAGATAAAGTCATTATTTTAACTAATATTATATATATTTTTTTAAATGAACATGTTCACATGCTCGGGAAGAAGACGAGAGTGCAATCTGTTCACAATTAGTCCGGGG
This sequence comes from Gymnocypris eckloni scoliostomus, assembly GCA_027564155.1. Classification (NCBI taxonomy): domain Eukaryota; kingdom Metazoa; phylum Chordata; class Actinopteri; order Cypriniformes; family Cyprinidae; genus Gymnocypris; species Gymnocypris eckloni. Next base: position 27,889,182 of record CM050421.1, read on the forward strand.
AACTTTTAATTGAAACGAGGGAACGAATATAGAGCCCTGCAGCTTCTCAGAATTCCCCGCCCGAGTCCGACCGGAGTTTGTAATTTGCCCAATAAATGACAATAAAATGTTTAGATGTAAACTTTTTTTTGACAGATTCCTGAAATATTTGTAAATAAATATCGGTTCTGCATATCGGTTATCGGGTACATAACCGTACAAATAATCAGTATCGGTTATAAAAAAATCAATATCGGTCGATCACTACAAAAAATCTATAATTTGAATGCAGCGAGCTCGTCACGACTTCATAAGTGGGAAAGATAGCACGTGAAGGTGGCAGAGAAGCGCTCTCGCTCAGCACAGTGGAGTGCATCGTTTTGTTAACTTTGTGGTTTATTATTTTGAGTTGTTTGGGACGCTGTAGCAAACGGCCCTCTCACAATATATTGTTAACAGGTGTATTGTTCACGCAATCAGCCTGCACGTATCAGAAGTTCTACATGTGTGTCTACATTCACTACATGTGTGCCGCGCCCGAGTCCAACCGAACCGCACTCTGGCCCACCTCTTACAACACCCTTAGAAAATAATCGCACAACCTAATCGATATTCTATAATTAAATTGACTAATCTAATATTCGAAAATCGTGAGCCATCCCTACTATGATAGATATAATTAACACGTGTATTATGTATAGATTCTATACATATTATAAATATATCATTATTATTGTTATTTATTCTGATTAAAGTTACAAAAGTGATTTAGTCGAGCAGTGAGAGATGTTCTAGCAGTGTGTTATGATTAACATGAACGAATATTGGAACGCTTCCCCTTTAAGACCGAAGTCTGGATCTAATACACTGTTACATTGTGTTTCCTCTTTCTGCTGTTTACTCGCTCTTAAGACCTAAATCACTGTGTTAACGAGGATACTTGCAAAGACAGGATTCTGACGCATATAAGTGTGTTTATGTAATTGTTCAAAGTCGGCGTAAAAGAAAAAGCGCTCCTCTCACACAGAAAGGCATATAAAGATCACAGTCACTCAAATGATTTAGATATTACCGTAAACAATGTATTTTCCAACACCACGAAATAAACGATAGAACATAATATGAAATGATAGATTTTATTTTGTCCATCCGATATATATCGTCATATCGCACAGCCCTAATTATAGGTAATAAAATCACAAAGGCCAATCAGTGTAAATGGTTCAATGGCAATGTTGTAGTTTGCAGAAGCACTTCTTCTGGAGGAGACTTGACCTTCTCATGCACAGACGCGTGAAGACCTGGGTCTATGCCTTCTGAATGAATCAGGTATTTCTTCATTATATTAAAATGGGATGATGTATTAAGCATAAATAATATAATGTCACCTTGATTACCTTCCACAGAACCTCTGGATAACATGTGCCTGGCTTGTGGAGAACAATATCCCCACACACCAGACCAGGTAGACACTTGGGTATGTTAGATTATTATTACAGTAACCCTACAGTGTATTTTAAAGTGGCTATACCGTATTCATTCATGTTGTAAATCTGATTTTGTTTAGATTGCATGTGACTCTCGCAACGGCTGGTACCACTGGGACTGCATACGCTGGCCATGTTTGGAGGCACATTTTATTTGTCCTATATAAAGAAATGGTTTGATGATCCTAGAGTGCACTGATATTTTCAGTAGCGCTTCAACGCGAAACAGAAAACTCATGAATATTCATGTAACGTTATGCCACCGAATATTTCAGACACCGGCTTGCGGTTAATCGTTACATCCCTAATGAAAATGATTAAATCATACTGCTGCGTTAACGTGTTTCAGATAAGTAACAGTTACATGTATATTATTATTTTTTATCGCGTATAACGTTAATTGTTTTTACGTAAACAATTGACCGGACCGACCTGGCGCACGCTAACACAGCCGGCTGGTTAACGTTACCTAATCACCGAGTCAAGAAAAAAATAAAATACACAGACAAATGGGTTTATGGGTGTGCAAAATGTAAAACACCTGGCACGTTAAAAAGACTGGTTTGTATCTTAATAAATGTCCATTTTGTAGTACGTGTGTTCGTGCCGCGAACTAGCGTTTAGCGTGCCGCTGCTAGCTAACGCTTAAACGTAGGCCGCAACAAATTCTCCGACTGTCTCTAAAATATGTCGATTGAAGAGAGTCCTAACACATACAACTAACAACGATTTCACAGAAATAACCCATAACTGCGCACAAATCGAAACTACTAGATATCACTGTCCATTATAGCGGTAAAAAAAAGCGTTTATTCGTGTTACCTCAAGAATCTCCCGGGGTCGATGTTAGCCGCAGCGATACAACTGTACGCTGATTGGAGGCTTCCGCTCTACATAGAGCACGTGATCCCAAGGCAGGTCACTTCCGCTTTCACAGATCTGCGGGTCTTGTTGGAATTGTAGTCTTTTTGTAGGCTTTTCGCATTCGTAATGTTCTTCACGTTATTATATGGAGAGTAGCGTAGGACCAAGTATTCATGTAATATGTTAATATAATAAAATATTGAGGTCAGAGAATAATATTGCAAAACTGACATTTAAGGTTTATGCTAAAATATGAAAAAATACTAGAAATTCTACATGCATTGCTGCATTTCCCTCTTGGAACGCATATGTGGGTCAATCACAATTTAATAATGTTTATAGCAGTAATTGTTGTAAAATGTGTGCACCTAAAACATGTGGAGGAAATCAATGAAATTATGATGGACATGGTATGTTAGTAAGAGAAAAAAAGGTCTTAATTTATATTTAGCACACTCTTAATGGCACTGTGATGCAATGAAGTCAAACCACAGATCTTCCATTAAAACAAAAGATTTTTATTTAACTTCTCGGTATACTTTTTATTATAATAAGACACTTCTCTGCTTGTACATTGCTCCCTTGAACTTAAAAATGGCAACAATTGTGGGAATGTAAGTTGGGGCGGACAAACTCAGATGCATACCAATCAATATACATACATGTGTGTATAGCACGGGTCCAATAATAAGCCATAGATGCTAGAACAGTACTACTAACCTCAGGTACCTTGGTATAGTGAAGTATAATACAATCTCTGAGTTTTCAAGGAATACACATCGCTATTCATTTTGACTTGATATTGGTACATATGTGACCACATCAATGGTTTAGGTTTAAGATGGGAAAACTGCTTCCAACAAATAAATCAACCAAGCTGTATCTGAGGACCAAACCATGCTTGGCAAAACATATGCAAGAAAAGTAAAATAAACCCATTTTAGTTATTTTCCTTAATAGGTAGAACAAAAATATATAGAGATTTAACATTTTTTCCACTGCACTTCATTTGGATAAACATATACACACGCTAAAATAAAATAAACATCCTAATAGTGTCAGAAAAGGTGGGCGATTGTGACTCGTGTTCACAAAGCGTTCTATCCTCAAAAGAGATCAGATATAAATTCACACATACATTTGAAAGCCCTACTTATTATTTCAAAGCTATTCTTTAGACCAGTGCTTCCCAAACCTGTCCTGGAGGCTCCCCTGCACCTTTTGTATGTCTCTCTTATCTAACACACCTGATTCCACTCATCAGATCATTAGTAGAGAACGCAATAACTAAACTGGGGGTGTCTGATTAGGCAGACATACAAAATGTGCAGGGGAGCCTCTAGGAAAGGTTTGGGAAGCACTGCTTTAGACCAAGGCATTCCCAGAAAACAAACAAACCCCAACTTACACCATTAGGATACAGCTGCTGGTCAAAATGAGGAGGGAACAATGTTTTGATCTGTTTCTATTAGACATCAAGCATTTGTGGTTTCTCTTTAACCTGGGCTCAGGCTCCCTAGGTGGGCAGGTTTTGTTTAATGTCAGGCATATTGCACGTTGAACCAATGTCTCATTTTGTAACACTACTCAAAAAGGGCCACAGACTCCTTGGCATTGACTTGTCTCAATGAGATGACTGGTAAATTGAAGATCAGTCCGATGATGTATACATAGTTCTGAGACATGTTTTGGGGGACTTTGGAAATACACGCTGGAGGAAGAGCTTGTGTAGTAGGTTCCATTAAAAAAAAAAAAGGAAAAAGGGACTTTACAATGCAGAGGGTGGTCAAAGAGTGGTTCTCTACACTCCCTAAAACTGGTAAGTGAATATAACAGTAGCACAATACTTGTCATGTTCAATAACCTGGATCTTCAGTATGACACCTAGTCAAATAAGATGCCAATATACAGCTATTAATTTGGAGGAAAAAGAAAAAACGTTATTCTAAAGGAGAGTTTTGGAGTTTACTGACTTAAGTGCAAGACAAAAGAAAATCGTTCTAATAAATGGTTTTAAAAAACATCTAACTTAATGAGGATCTGACACTAAGGCTAAGAGCCATTTGATTTGCTCACAACAGAAACAATCTTAAAACGATGTGATCCATGAGGAACTTTTGAAGGACCTTCAATTAAATCACCATCTAATAATATTAACAAGTATAATGTGCACTATTAGACTACAATTCCATGCGGAGGCCAAAACAGCTAATTCAACTATTTGAAAACCCAAAGCAATGAGCAGAGAGGAGCTATTTCTTAACATAAGGAAAAACACACCGCATTGTTCTGAAAAGTGGGCATTAAAGTGATTTTCAACAAAAAAATAATCATCTTGAGCGTTGGTGTGATACTTGGCGGGCACAACAGTATGCGAGTTAACCAAAAAATGAAGAGGGTTTTATTTAAAAATTAGTTTTAATTACCTGCGTTGCAGAAAAAAAGATATCCTCACTTTTAAGAGTAAAAATGAACAACACAAGAAGGGGGAAAATAAATCTAGGATACATTTGTTCTCATTAAAAGTGCAACTTCCAGAATCCAACATGTGATGTGAATACACAAGTACATAATAACAACCTAGGCCTTTCATATATATTTCAAGCCACAGTTCTTACACAAACACATGTAACTTACACACATAATCTAAGCACAACAACTTTGTTAGGTTGATGTCATTTTGTGCTTGTATATGCAAACATAAATGGGCCATGTAGTCAAATGCATTTTCAGTCAGGATATATTTCCATTAAAACGGGGTGTAGTATGTAAAATATCAGAGTAGAGTTTAGGATTTGTGAAAGGACACAGTGTAAATTTCCAAATAAGGGACAAAAAGCTATAAACCAAAATAACTAACTAATCATTTATGATAATAAGGTGTTAACATGTTAAGGGGAAATAGGTTTTACAGAAAATAGTGGCCAATGATAGAGAGATGCATTTGAAATATTTCCAAATCAAAAAATAAAACAAAAACTAAGCATCACTTCCTGTTCTTAGGAGAGTGCCAATTGCCACGCCTCTCACCACGATTGCCCCCGCCATTACCAGCTCCACCCCCCGCCCCACCAGCGCCAGGCGGACCCCTGGGGCCTCTTCCTCCTCCACCACCACCACCGGCATTAACCCTTCTGTTCTGCCTCTCCATTCCAGGGCGCTGACTGGAGAAGCTTCTCTTGCTGGTGGCCAATTCTATAGCGGTCATCTCTCTCTCGCCCCCACCGCCGCCTCCACCACCTCTTCCAAATGGTTGGTGGTGGTGGGAGGAATAGGGTTTACCACCTCCTCTGCCCTCTCTTTCTCGAAACTCTGTGAAATCGCTGCTTTCGGAGGCTGTTTCCCATTCCTCGTTGGCCTGATCAGAGTTTTGGTTAGAGACATCTGGAGATTTGGCACCCCCAGCTGGGTTATGATGGTGTTGAGGGTGGGACTGGGAGTTGCCCTGGTAGTGATGGTGGTGATGGCTATTGAAATTTTGGTTTCCACTCCCAAGGTTGCTGCTGTTATTATTATTGTTAGACGTTACGGACACACTGTGTTTTGCATTTGCAACAGCTGTGGTGGATGGATTAGGAGTGCTATTGGTTTCTTGCAGGGAGTTCTGCAAAGGTGAAGCAGGCTGCTGCTGTTGTCCAGCTACGACTTCAATAATTACACTGCTTCCATTGATACAGGCTGCATTCTCTCGCTCTTGCTTCAGTCTGCGGAATCTGGGAGGCTTGTCTTGCTGATGCTGGGAGCGTCCGTGGCGTCTGCGATGAGTAGGGCGCTCAAATCCCCTGTCAGGAAAACCTCGTCCTTCGGGGGCAGACAGAGGAAGAGTCTGGGCAGGAATGCCAATGGAATTAGATGGAACATTACTTGAGGACAGTGGGGCTCCAGCCCTTCCATTCTCAGTGGACCCCTGTTGGATAGCTGTCGGCACAGAGGGATTTGCACTTTGACTCTGAGACTGATTCTGGTCTGCAGCTTTCTTCTTGTCAACATTGGCTCCACGGCCTGAATCTTTAGGAGGGGGTGGCTGTGTGGACATCTGTTGCTTTCGCACAGTTGCAGATTTTGCAGACCAGCCATGAGAACCAGAGCCAGGTCCAGATCTGTGTCCACCAGACACTACAACACTGCCTCCACTTCTATGGAGACCTACTCCAGCACCTCCACCACCTCTACCACGTCTAGATGGCACTCCCCTTGGTGTGAACACTCTTGTCTGGGAGTTTCTGATAGGAGCTGAAGAAGATGAAGGGCCTGTTGTAGGGTTCTCTCCTCTGACACCAGTCTTGGTGTTCGGCTTGCGGTCTTCCTTGTCAGAGTGAGCAAGTTCACTACCAGCACTCTCACTGCCTGTTTCAGATCCCCGTTGTCTCCTCCTCTTTGGCACCTCTTCATATTCAGAGCCTTCACTTCGTGTCTCACTTCGGTTCCTAGCACGTCCCGGATTTGGCTGAGAGCCCCCATGTCTATGCCTACCACTGCCAGATGATACCTCTCGTTTGTATTCTTGATTAGAAGGTGCATGGTGGTAGCCACTGTTGGCAGCTGATCTATAATCCCTGCTGCTTCTGCCACCTGCTTTGCCACGGCTGCCACCACCTGCACTGCCAGTGTAAGTGCCCCTGTAGCCTCGGCCTCGGCCGTAGAACTCTCCTCGGCCACGGTTGGATCGGCTACCTCTGGACGAAGATGCATGGTAAGTTGTGCTCCCTCTTTCAGCAGAATGCTCTCTTTCCTCCTGGACTGTGGAGCTGAAGAGACAGAATTCTGGATAGAGCTTTCTCCATTTTTGGGTCCTTTACCTGGACCCCCAGTGTTACCTCGCTCCTTTCCGCCAGTTCTGGGTTTATTTGATGAGACTGCATCATCTTTCCCACCGAGTGCTGAGGAGCCTTGAGCCCCAGAGACCATTTCTTGTTTGGTTGTGGTCTGGCAAGCATCTTGTTCTTTATCTTTACCAGAGCCTCCAGTGGCTTTCTCTCCTCCTCCTTCACCACCCTCTCTTTTCATTTCTTTAAGTACTGGTCTCTTAATTGGACCTGCTCGCTTGGCTGTGGTGCCATCTGATTGAGTAAAGGACTTCTCAGCCCCCTGATTTGCAGGTTCTTCAGTATTTCCACTCATTCCAGAGCCCGGAGCCTTTCTGTTATGGGTTGAGCCCCCACTCGTGCTACTGCTACCAGGCCTTGGGCCCCAGTGTGTCTCAGTTTTGTGCTCCCGACTGCGAGGGTTGGCTTTAGGGTGGTGGTGCTGCTGCACAGAATGCTGCTGGGGATGATTTTGTGCATTTCCCATTTTCTCCTGTTTCCTTCCTGAAGCAGATCCAGTATCACGTTCAATCAGTGGTGGAACCTGATTATGTAAGGACTGTTTTCCACTACCATCTTCTCTAGCTGAAGAAGATGATGATGATGAACAGGAAGGGGAAAGAGACAGCTGATGGAGTGGGGGTGAAGGGTCACTCTTTTTTGGCTCCCCCCCTTTTTCTCGCTCTCTGCCATTCTCTTGCTTATGAGGATGAAGAGAGAAATGAGGGGCGTGAGTGGGGGGACCATGATGTTGGAGATGCGAGTTGGTCTCAAAGGCCGAGTGATCAGAACGGCCATTACGGTCATAATGGGGATGAGTCCCCCAGATTTGGCTTTGTTGACTACCCTCCTGGTGGCCAAAGCCATGCAGTGTCCCTCCACTGCTGGCCCTTTGCTGCAAGTGGGAGCCCATTCTGGATCCATTGTCAGGGTAGCTACTGTAACCTCCTCGTCCACCCATAAAGGGCTGATGATGGGCATGGTGGCTAGCACCCTGGCCCACAACTTGAATCCCAATAGGTGGTGGGGTTTGGTTGGATGAACCAGATGGAGAGCTGGGTAGCTGAATGGGAGCTGTGCCTCCCTCCCGCATAAGTACTGGAGGAGTGTCACTTCTAGAAACATTAAAAAAAGAAAGATGTATCATGCTTGTAAAACTAAAGAAATCTGGAATAAATAATTTTTAAAGAAATTGGTTTAAATACAATAACTTTTTACATTTATACATGTATAACATCTCGAACATATATCGATAAGGCGATATATCGTGATTCTTCTCAGTGCGATATGAGAATCGATATCTGGCACCAAATATCGATATTTTAATTAATACAATAAGGTGCTCTAAATAGATTTCCCTGTTCAAAAATGCGTGAAAATTGTGGTGACGCCATTTCCAGCTTCTTTCCAAAAGCGCTCGGACTATGAGCAACCATGAACCACGTTCTCTGTGAAGATTGGGAAGCATGAGGAACCAAAAGATAAACAGATTTCCAGCCACTGTATTAGCTCTGTTGCTATATACAGAGCCCTACGTAAATATTGGAACAGTAAAGACAAAATTGCTCTGTTGGCTGTGGAGTTAAGACATTTGGAAATATGATTAAAAGATGAATATGAGACAAAACTACAGAATGTCACATTTTATTATTAGCCGTTTCAACATATACATGTTTTACCAAATAAAAAGAACAGCACTTTTAGAGTTCATCCCACTCATTGATGTGAGCATCATATTTGCAAATGTCTTGAATGCCTTCACTCCATAGCCAACAGCAATTTTTTACTGTTCCAATAATTATGGAGGGCTCTGTATATGTTAATGGAGATGAAAACTAGCTGCCCTGGAACATCTATCAGCGTGGACCATAGGCACCGATGACGTTATTATTGCAGAGCGCATATTCAGTTCACGTGGGATAAGTGTGTCGTCACACCCCTAATTAATAGCTTCTTTTATAATAGCTTCTTGTTACCTTTGACCTTTGCCAGCCTCTTCTTCCTCGACAGCTTTCTGCCGTAGCGGGGAGCTTAGACCTCGACCCTCAGTACCCCCTGGAAAAACATCTGGTCCCCAAGCCAGTTTGGGGTCCATTGGAGGTGTGCCCCGATGGGAATGAGGGGCTCCACCATGCTGCTGCCTATCAAATGGATCTGACCCAGAGCCACCTGAATCAGAACGCTCTCGACTCATCATCCCTGAAACATAAAAGCCCCTATAATCTCTGGACACCAATACTGTTTGACTAATATTCACAGTTGATCTCAGTTATTTACTAACCAGAAGGATGCATGCTGGGAGTGTAGTAGTCCATGGGTGGGGGGCGTCCCTGCATCATTCGGGGGTCCATGTAGGGCATCATCACCCATCGGGGATCAAAGTTCATAGGCAGAGGTGGAGGACGTCCCATTGAGCCAGGAGGGTAAAGGGTTGGCTGTTTGGGCCCAGACTGTGGTGTGGTACCTGGAGAGGCCCTTGCTGATTCTGAGGCTGGACCTGAAGCTGATTTGGGTTATGTTGCTGCTGCTGCTGCTGCTGCCACTGCTGCTGCTGTTTGAGAAGTTGCTCCTGTCCACAAATGATACAGACCACATATTATACAAAAATGTATTTTATCTTAAACCCAGTATCTGAGTATAGAGACATATTTATTACTATGTTAAAGGGGTCATATGATGCAATTAAGTTTTCCTTTCTCTTTGGAGTGTTACAAGCTGATTGTACATAGATAAGATCCCTGAAGTTGCAAAGACTAAAGTCTCAAAACCAAGAGATATTCTTTATCAAAGTTAAGATTCTGCCACGCCCCGCTAAAACAGCTCATTCAAACACGCCCCCACGTCTACATCACTATGTGGAAATATTTGCATAATGCAGCCCAAGTGTTCATGCAAAGAAAGGCGACGTGTTTGTAAGAGAGAGAAAAGGTCACAGCGCAGCATCGTGTGTGTGTAAGAGAGGGAGACACGGTCACAACAAAACCGCGGCTTGTTTGCAAACACATACGAGCATCATCACTGTGTCTGTTACGCGACTCAGGCTTGAGCTGATGGTAAAACTAAAGGACATTATTAACTGTCTTTACCTCTATTATCAAAGCTTAAGCTCACGATTATGGAAAGGGGCGTTACATTTCCGACTCATGCTTGTGGTGTTCGGCCAATCAATCTGGGTCAGTTGACCAATCAAATCAGAGAATCTGAGAGAGGCGGCATAGAGGACCTGTACAGTATTTGAAAAATAATGTGTTTTTTGAACATTAAAGCATGTCAACATATTCTGACACCAAATAAGGATCTTTAAAAAAGCATCATATGACCCCTTTAAAAGATAAAAATGCTCTTTATATTTTTGCTTGGGTATGAAGTTAGTAGTGTTGTCAAAAGACCCGGTACTTAAAAAAATCAAACGTTATGGTACCAGGTTTTTTAAAGTACCAGTGGTACCGAGTACCCGGTCAACCCGGTTTTTGACATATACGGCCCTATGATTTCCGCAACGCAGAAAACGCAGATTAAATCATGGAACCTATTTTAAAACGTAATTTACAGTTTAAGACGAATGATGTTTGTCAAGGTTTGGATGAATGAATCAAAAGTAGATAATTACACTTCAATCAAATCGCAATATTGACTAGTATCTGTAAATATTAAGCCACAAAAGTCGATTAAAATATGAATCCCGCATGTTCTGCGAGAACTGCGAGTCACTTCATGAGCATTTTACCATTTCATTTGAGTAAAACCAGCGTCATATCATACACACGCAGAAATGTAAAGGTATTCACGGCAACCCGTCAAAATAAAAGTTCGGTTTAGACGTCGTGCCATAAATATATTAGACTACTATTATTTAGTAGAATGTATTTGATTCTACTAATACTGTTTAACTACTACAACTTTATTTTGTAATAAATAATCACACAATATTTCTTCCATGTTTTAATTTTAATAGTAAATCCCCTTTATTTACCAAAAAATAAAAGTTTAAATTTCATTAAGTAAAATACTAATTAAATTTGGGTGAAACTGGTTTCCATACTTTTGTTACTTGTGGAAAAACTTGAAACACAATTTTAAATAAGCATAAAGAATGCCTTCGATTTTGTACATTATATTTTTGTTTGACTTAAATAAAAATAATGTTTTTTAATTAGCATATTTTTGTGTTTTGCTTTGGTACAGAGAACCGTGGATTTTCACTGGTATCGTACCGAATATACAAATATTAAGTTTCTGGGATATAATGTATTTAATACAACAACTGAAGCACTAATTGTGAGAGTCAAGTTCATAACATACATTCATCAATGGATACAACTTTTTCCATATTTAAAAGACAAAACATCCAACACAAACCTGTTGTTGCCTCTGAAAACGAGGAGGAAGCGATTTTTGATACTTGGAAAAGCCCAGCCCAGATGGCCCACTTCCCTGTCGCCCGGTTCCACCAACATTTTCAACCACCTTCACCATGTCATCGCCACCTCTAGTGCGGATATGCACCACGGGTTCCTCCTTGGCATCTCCAGGCACTGGGACATCCAGGGTTTGTGGATGCTGCGTGGGCAGAGCCTGCTGAGACTCTGAATGAAGAAGAAATCATGCATGTTACATATTACATTTAAAACAAATACTATAATCTGCTCATCATATTCTATAACAAATTCACCAAGTATCAGAACGACCAAGAAATACAGGTGCGTCTCAAACAAGTAGAACTTATTCTACTTATAAGTTCTAAGTTTTTACTTATTTAAAATATATTCTAGATTCATTACATTCCAAAACTTATGTTTTAATTTTGATGAGACTTACTAACCAATAGAGTGAGCGCACCTCTGTTCTCCCGATCAGCACTGCTCTAGCCAACTGCTTAAATGCCCACCATTTAAAAAGGGTCAGATCGAAAGTTAGGCAAATTAAAACTAAAAGAAAAACGTGTGTAACTTCAGCTTCGAAATGACAGAAAACGAACAAAAGTAATTTGCAAGAGCTGCGTCAAAACGCATATCAAGAGCTCCCTTATCGGTTCTGCGTTCAGTACTGGAGAAAAAAATATGCATTTTTAGATGTTTTTATTAGTAGGCTACATTAACGTTATCTTACACATTTTATCTACCCAACAGATTCATTTGAAATAAGTTTTTTATTATGCATGCTCGCTAATTCAGAAGACCGCTCACAGCCCGTGTGTCAACCTGTGTCAACTCGCGCCTGGCTCCGCGTTTAAATGAATGTAAAGTAAGTCTAACTGCTTGCCAATTTCACTTGGATGAAATGAAACATTCAGCACATTTCCCACTTGTTCTTAAAATCCCAAATACTTAAAAATGAATAAATCAGTCGTGTAACACAATACTTTAATAATTGACTAAATAAATAGTTCTTTATAAAAAATAAACAAATGTTTCCTGTGAAATTCAGTAAAAGTAGTAATACCATTATAATCTTTCTTACAGAAACAAAAACAACCAGTAGAACCCCTCCCAAAACACAATAGAAAATGTTATGGATTTTAGGGGGGAATTGTATTGGTTTTAATGTAAACTATAATGGTGTCTACTGGTATTTGATGCATTCTATTGGTGGGATGTAATCTAGCAGATGGCAACCAGTAGAACAACAGTAATTCCTATTGTAATAAAGCCCAAAACAAAAAGGAATTTTGTAATGGTTTTTAAGGAAACTATAAGAATTTCTATGATGTTTCTTGTTTTTTTCAGCAGGGTAACGATACTCATACTGTGCTGCTGTGCTGCACATTAATGAACTGAAGCTTGACTGCAAATAAAAAATCGCAATATCTGTCAAAGAAATCGTAATTAGATATTTTCCCCAAATCGCACAGCCCTAGTGGTGACTCGATGCACTGACTCCAGCTTCAATCCACTCCTTGGTGAAGCTCTCCCAAGTGTTTGAATTAAGGCTGTACAATTAATCGAATTTGATTAACATGCGCATCTCGACAGTAAAACCGGTTTCTTGATTAGCAGTAAATCGCCATCACCTGTTTTCAGATGGAGTGGCAGTTAATACACAGAGCCGTAGTTCACTGATAAGCTACGCAACATTGCGTTCATAATCAAAGGCCATTCGTCTGCGATTACAAACGCGATATGTCTTAGCTTGTCAGTGAACTACGGCTCTGTGTATTTACTGCCACTCCATCTGAAAACAGGTGATGGAATATTGCTAGCTCTAATCATCAAAATTACAAAAAAAAACATTTTGAAATGTTTTACTTTACATGTAATGAATCTAGAATATGTATATATTTTACTTTTTAATAATTTACCAAAAAACTCACTTTTTCACGATATTCAAATTTTTTGAGATTCGCCTGTGTATTTCCCAATCAACCAAAAACACTAGACATTTGTTTGCAACTCTTTATGGAGTACTAACCAGTGTTAGAGTCGTGGCTGCTGTTGCTGCCAGCCCGCTGTCTGTCATTAATATTCAATCCTAGTGTTACAGCGCTTCCCTGAGAAGATGATAGAAGAGGGTCTTCAGTGTCCACACAGGGTGATGGTGGCTGACTGACATTGGGAGATGCAGAGAAGGAAGGACTAGGACTGTTGGTCGGAGCATCACTGGGGGTGCTGGGTTTCATAGTGTGCTGCTGTTTTTCATCAAGTCTTTTCAGCTTCTCTGCACAGGCAGCACGGCGCTCCTCCTGCATTCTCTGCTCCTCCTCTTCACGCCGCCGACGGGCACGCTCTACTGCAGCAGAGATCTCAGTTGATGACTGCTTCCTACGTTGCCGCCATGTCTCATCCTCATCCTCACCCTGTTGCTGGGGATGCAGGGTGTTGGAGGGAGGAGGGGTCGGCCCACCAGGTATTGCCCCTGGCTGGGCACCACTGGGCTTCTGGGGGGCTAGGACGGGGCCTGAGACTGGCGACTGGTTCAAAGGCCGGTCCTGTTGACAGAAGGCAGTTAATTACCTAAAGTTCACCAACACAACCACCACCTCCTAAATCACCAACATGCTTTCGCTACCGCTTCATGTCATATCCGTCCTATTTCTTGGACTCTTTCCCCATGTACCTAGTGGTAGTAGGAGTAGGGCCCTTGTACAAGAAGTGGACCTGGTGGGGAGGGAGGGCTGCTCCCTTGGGCCACTTAGTCCAGGCCTACGCCCCTGCATAGGGGTACATGTATCAATCAGCGAGTCATCCAGGAAACACCACAAGCATGTTCCCAGGGGTTAAAGCAAAAAAAATTCCGGGTGGGGTTTGGTTGCGGGGGTGGACACATACGCAGGGCTATTTGGTGAAATGGTGAAAAATTTCATTAAAGTTTTTAATTATTGTTCCACAACTGTCGATACCAATGCTATGGCCACTTTAGCGCTCAACGCCAACCGCCGGAGCTCTATAGTCACCATTTATCGACATACAGATACCAAGAATCACAATTAAAACAATGCAGTTGTACTTGAAAATATTTTAACTAATCTAGGGCTGTAACTAACGATTACTGTGGTAATCAAGTAATCTACTGATTATTTTGAGTAATCTGATTTTTTTTTGTAATAAGTGAAAACGAGGCTTTAATATGACTATATTTACATATAAACGAACAAATAGGCAATAATAATTGGCTTAAATAAAGTATCAAAACTAAGCAATTACATGATTTTATTGAACCACACACCAATATGCCTAGACTATGAACATAACCAACTTAAACCATTATTATGACAAATAGCCTAACAGCAGAGGGCACCAATGGCATGGTGTTTTTACTTTACAGCATGATTCAAACTGATGATTAAGCTCAGATGAGCTTTATTTGTCACATACACAACTATACAGAGTATAACCAGTGTTGTCTGTATTTAACCCATCCAAATACACACACCTGGAGCAGTTGGGTCTCAAGGGTCTCACCTCAGTCGTGGACACTTCCTGCCAGAGCCGGGATTCGAACCCACAACCTCGGTTACAAGTCAACGCTCTATCCATTAGGCCATGACTGCCCCCATCAACAACGTTTACATCCATTTCATATCATATGCAAACTCAGAGCAAGGATTGAAACTTTTATTTTGAAATTGCGATGTGCAACAAATCGCATAGAAATAGGTTGATATATTATCCTGTGTTGGCATAGGTTTATAAACGATTTACGATACAAATCTAGTGAGATAATGCAGTTTTCCCGAGGTGACCGTTAAGTTACCCAAACTCACAGCAGAGGAAGAGTTTAGCGCCTTTCACACATACAGTCTTTACTGGTAAATTACCATTAAGAGATCATGTGTGAACAGGACCTTTAAAAAGTTTTTCTGACAATCATATAACTTTTTATTGAGATGACGTGATTACTATGAGCTCTTTACAAAGCGCCACTGCTTTTTAAATATCTTTTTTATGTAAATATGCACTAGAGTGACATCATTGCGCCTTGCAGCTGTTTCAGTGTGTTGCGCTCGAGACCCAGAGGCTTCTTCTCCATTCATCAGGGCTGCGGCTCTGGATACTATTATGCGCGTCTCGTGTCTAAGAGCAAAAACCTCTGAACGGCTAGTAATGTTAGTTTGGTTGAGAGTGAAAGCTGTGCTCCTCTCATACCATTGGTAGGCGAATTCGTGAACTCGAACTGATATCAACAAGTAAAAAAAAAAATGTATAGGATCATCCTTTTTTTTCATAGCCAAACACAGCACGCCGGAGAACTTTAAGCCCTGTGTTCCTGTGACTGCATATTATTTGGCAAAGGCCAGTGGTACCAAGGGCTTGGACCTGGATGGGGAGATGAGATGCATACCGGATAAGATCCTGCATTTGCCTGACTGCTCCAGCTGCTTCCACCCTCCTCGGCCCAGCCTGGCTTGCTGGAGGGGGACGCGGAGCCATCTTCAGCAGAGGACGGAGGGGTGTGGCGCGAATCCCCTCCACTGTCGGATGCCCGGGAACGTGAAACCGGTGCAGGTCCATCTTGGGATCTCTGCTGCTCTCTCGACTCCCTGTTACAACACAATATATAAAAAAGTTTTCAAAAAACTTCAGTGTGCAAAAAGTTAAATTAACCAAACAATGGTAAAACATTTTGGAAATGCTTACCGGGTTCTGTTTTTGTTTTCAGACCGTTCCTCTTCCCCATCATCCTCTCCTTCATCATCGCTGAACTTCAACTTTGCAGAGTAGTCAATTTCTTCCTGTGCTCCTGGAAACAAAGCAAATCCCCAAGAAAAGGTTACTGCGCTATTGTTATATGTTGTACCTCTATACCCAATATTGAAAGAGCAATAAAAATGCTGGGTTAAATTAATTTTTACTCACTAACATTTAGCCACTCTCAACAACAACTATGTTTTTAAACCACCCCAAAATAGTAGGGGTGTAATGATTCATCGATATATCTATACGATGTATGATACGATGCATCGATGCCATGCATAAAATACCGATATCTGTAGCATAAAAAGGCACCTTTATTGTGGCAATGTCCACATTTTCACATAATGTCAGTCTGTACACACACATCTGAAGCGCACACACATCTCGCACACACACACATCTGAAGCGCACGCACACACACACACATCTGAAGCGCACACACACACACATCTGAAGCGCACGCACACACACACATCTGAAGCGCACGCACACACACACACACATCTGAAGCGCACACACACACACACATCTGAAGCGCACACACACACACATCTGAAGCGCACACACACACACATCTGAAGCGCGCACACACACACACACATCTGAAGCGCACGCACACAGACTCTGCGTCAACTCTGCGCGAATACTGAATTGAGCTCTTCTCTGCTTCTTTTTTTGTGCATGGATGAATAAATACAGACAAAACTACATCAAAATGCCTATATTGGCTAATATCCTTGTAAACAGTCGGTTAAGCAGAACATATGTCTTAATGTAAACAGTGGAGAAAGAAAAGGCATGTGCATCAGTATATTAAATCTGTGCTTTCATTCTTAAAGTGAAAGCAAACTATTAATAAATATAATGCTGTCAAAGAAAAATACAAGTGTTCACTGCTCCTGACTAAATAACCTTTGTAACATCAAAAACTATGTGTATAGGCTATTTATACAGCGAAGACTATGCAGTTATTTTACATTTGATTACATTTCTGTAGCGTACCTGAAAATGTATTTTAGACTGAGCTGAAAAACACTGTTTATTGAACTTGTGTCTTTGTTCTATTGTATTTATTTTCTGCTATTGCTTGTAATTTGTAGAAAAGATGTTTAGCACTGAGCCCATAGCAGCATTTTTAGATTTATGTTCATGTTATATATTTTTGGTTACATTTGTGAGTTAATTTATTTAATTATTAATTAATTATTAATTATTAATAATGTAGATGGTTGTTTAAAATTGGTATATAATATCATAATCGATATCGATCGATATACTCCTGTATCAAATCGTTTCGTAGTATTTTTTGAGGTATCGTTAAATATCATATCGCTGGGTATGAGAATCGATATCGTATCGAGACGAATCATCCGATTTATATCCCTACAAAATAGGCGAGTAACCCAATTATTCCATTCTAATGTGCCAGAGTAATTAAAAGCATTCCTCTTACCAGCCCAGCCTTCATCTCCATCATGGTCCAGCTCATCCAGCTCCTTCATGTCATCCTGTTTGAGGATGGATGGGCGTTTTACCACATCACCCCGGGGGCCTCCAGGGGGCCGCCCATCTGGCCCTACTCCACCCTGTGACCGAGAAAACCTGGCAAGGAGTAGTTGGAAGAAAAGTTAGGAAAGCCAACTGGATGACTGTGGAAATAAATATTAGTAGATTAATTTCAACTCGGTATAAATATTAATATTCTTACCTAGGGGCCTCATTTGGGGATGGGTACCTGTACGGACCCTGTGGACCATAAGGGGGTGGGAAAGGCAGGTATGCTGGATACATCTAGAGAAAAACATCCAGAAAGAACAGCAAGGCTATGAATGCACTGCAGTTCTCTACAGATGTGCCAAAATGAAAATGTTACAAAACGTACGAAGGGAGGCATGATGCCTCTGTAAGCCTGGAACTGCTGGCCAATAGGTGGCTGGGCGAGGGGAAGTACGGGGTTGCCGGTTGGAGAAGTTCTAGGCGGCCCATGAGAAGATGCATTCTGCTGTGGGATGGGAGGGGCCCCAGCAGCACCCTCCATCACCATGGCTCCCCCAGCACCGCCCTCCGCAACTGCCTCCCCAGCCAGGGTGGGTGCCAATGCCCGGCCCCCACCTTCCCGCCAGCTTGTTACGTCTGGAACAGAACAAAAGGAACTGTTGAGCACGTGTGAACCAGTATGAATCAAAAGCACTAGAAGTTAACAGATATAACATGAATACTGCATGCTCCAAAACACAAATCACCACAACAGTTATCGAAAAAGAGAAGGGCTATCATGCTTACTTTGGGGGCGGAGGCTTGGTCCTGGCCCATACCACTGATCTGCAGTGGCCTGTTCTTTGCCAACTCTGTCCTGGTCTCCAGCCGCCTGCAGGGTGGGAAATTCCTCGCGAGAGAATGGCGACTGTTGGTTTGATCCCTTTCCACCTGTGAAGCAAGCAAAAGGGAATTGAATACCTTTGATGTGCTGTATAAAAAAGATGCTTCATTACAAACGCTACTTCTCTTGTCCAGACATAACACGATGAAACAAAAATCAACAACAAAGATTTACAGCAAGTGTCCACTGATATTTTGAACTGGGAAAAATACAACTTTACATTTCTTAATATTCCTTAGTGAGAAATGCAGTTATTAGTCCTAATTAGAGTCATTCAACTAATGCTCCATTTCAAGTGTATCACCCATATTTGGTTTTATCATATACAGGAAACCATTTTACTACTTTGTAACTCTGTACACATAGTGAGTTGTCATCTGTAAGCATGTTCTTGGTACTGTATCTTACCATCTCCTTGTACTCCATGTGTAACACTGGCCGGAGCCCAGGACCTTGGCCCTGCGGCTAGAGCTGGGGCCTAAGATACATACAGAATTGTATCAAGAACCAAACAATGTACCAGAGTAACAAAAATAATAATGTACATTAAAGTCAAAACATGTTCACTGGTATGTGTCTTGTCATGCAACAACTACAGCTGTAAGATGCTGGCTTCATTAGCGCAGACTTGTTGAAAAACAAGTGCATAGTGTTGAAGATTATTCATGTTTGTGTGATGGCACCTCTTGAGCTGGGGGTGTTCTCGGCGCGCTCGGCGCAGATGTCTGTGAGACCACAGGCTGCTGCGACTCCGGCTGCGCTGCTGACAATACATCGGTACTACAGGGAGAAATCAAAACAACAAACATTAGATGACATGTATCCAATCAGACTGCACTTACAAACAGCAGAGGGTCTATAAAGATAATTATGCCTTTGAGTTTTCTACAGTCCAATCAAAACCAGACTTGATGGGATTTTTCTATACAAACAAACAGATTTTAAAACGATGCACCATTAGAGAACATTGTCAGTTAATTGAGCACCTTTTCAAAGTGCAGACTGTTATACTGATAGCGATGGAGCTGGTAGGGGTTTTATATTTATGGTGTATTAATAATAATGTAATGTAGCTCCTTCAGAATGGTGAACATGCCTCACCTCTTTGGGTCTGCTTGTTCCTGCTTGCTTGCCCATCCTGTGCCGTCTTTGGGAACGAGTGAGACGTTGGGGTCGTTGCCTTTGTTCTCTGCTTTCAAACTAGGCAAGCTGGTAGGGGGGGGCATGCGCCGTGCAGAGGCAACTTTACCAAGAGACTGTAAGCCATGACGAGGGGCAACTGAAAGTAGAAGAGTGACAGGAGGAGTAAATAAACAAGCGCATAAACCCCATACCGTCTTGAGGGACGCAGCCTGAGACTAAGCAGGAGAGACTGCAGCATGTGCAAGACCATCAAACTCCCCCATCCATTATGGCTTAGGAATGCTTGGCTGGCCAGAGAAACCAGCAAGACTATCTTATGTGGATTTGTTTCAAGTGGTTGACTCGACATCGACTAGGTCAAAAATCCCATTTTAACACTCTCACGACAGACTTGGCCAAGACAAAATAGGTTGAGAAATGCGAAGAGCAGCCGTTGGCGGTTTCAGAAGCTGAAAAACACATCTGTCCCGACTCAATCCCCTGTTTGTTCCCTGGAGCCAAGCAGCCTGGAGTGCTTGGAGAGTTATATTTTGGAAAAGAGGGACAGCTGCTTAGAGTTGGTTGTTCAGCTACTGAATAAAACATAAGCAGGGAAAAACGATGGACACAAGAAGAACTCTGTCTTGGGTCAAACCTCAAAAGTTCAGTGAGCTGCCCTGGACAATGCTGACACAACTGGAAACAGTTTAAATAACACTAGGGTGGATCCAGAGTGGGATTTAAGAAACTTAGAAATGAATGAACATGAAGCGGCTTTGTTTCAGAAAGGTCAGACAGATTATGTTCTTAGCCTTGCACACGGCAAAGAACTGCATTGTCTTAATATGCAACTGCTGCATTACACAGTTGTGGCAAAGACAGATGAGCTGCATCGGTCCAAACAAAACGGCACGGGATCCATCACCTCCTGATAATATGTGAAGTGTCTTGCAGTGGAAACCCAGTGTCCTATGATGATTTCTGAGATGTAGGAAAAAATGGATGGAATCGCACAATCCAGTCATAAAAATAGAATTTACAGAACACAGAATTTCACACATTTTGGTTGTGTAAATCAAAAGGATGGCTGTACACTTATTTAAATTGATATACTGTGTAATAAATTACCGTCTGCCTCAACCAGCTTCCACTATACTCCTTTCCCTACAAAGAGCTTAATTATCATAGATGGTTCTTTCCGTTTAACTAATATGTAAATAGTATCTGCGAAGTGATAATTTGTCACTTATAGCATGGGAACGGCAGTAGGCCATCCAGAACCATCGGTACATGAAACAACTGATAGCGATTCGGTATCACCTTAACATTTGGTTGTTCTCACCTGAAAGTCTACCAAAGATTGGAACGGAAGGCTATCATTTTCATTGTTATCCGCAATTTACATGTTGAGCAGGAAGATGAACGTAATACAGTATTAAATGTTGGAGCTTAGGATGTTGGGTTGTTTATTCCAACTCCGTTGAACCCAAGGTACAACATGTACTTTGCCACTGCTATGCTGCAATAAACATCTTCATCAAGATCTTCAACGTCCTCATAAATTTTTCTTACAATGAATAAATGTATATAAATATTAAAGGGCAAAAAGCCTGTATGACTACGTGAATGAGCGAAGCAGTTTCATCTACTACACAGACTCAAGTGCACTTAGCGCTCGTGATGTTTCCAGCATCTGCCGTCTCACCGTAAGAGGACATGAACTTAATCTCCAGAGCTGCTTTGAGAGCTTACTTAACATTTAATCTGATAAAACTATTGTCATATCATACACAGTCACTCAAAGGTCTGCACAACACCCAATCAAAATACAGGTGCATTTCAATAAATTAAAATGTCGTGGAAAAGTTCATTTATTTCAGTAATTCAACTCAAATTATGAAACTAGTGTATTAAATAAATTCAATGCACACAGACTGAAGTAGTTTAAGTCTTTGGTTCTTTTAAATTGTGATGATTTTGGCTCAGATTTAACAAAAACCCACCAATTCACTCTCAACAAATTAGAATATGATGACGTGCCAATCAGCTAATCAACTCAAAACATCTGCAAAGGTTTCCTGAGTCTTCAAAATGGTCTCAGTTTGGTTCACTAGGCTACACAATCATGGGGAAGACTGCTGATCTGACAGTTGTGCAGAAGACAATCATTGACACCCTTCACAAGGAGGGGAAGACACAAACATTCATTACCAAAGAAGCTGTTCACAGAGTGCTGTATCCAAGCATGTTAACAGAAAGTTGAGTGGAAAAAAGATGCACAACCAACCGAGAGAACCGCAGCCTTATGAGGATTGTCAAGAAAATCAATTCAAGAATTTGGGTGAACTTCACAAGGAATGGACTGAGGCTGGGGTCAAGCATCAAGAGCACCACACACAGACGTGTCGAGGAATTTGGCTACAGTTGTCTTCAGAGGCGTCTTACCTGGGCTAAGAGAAGAAGAACTGGACTGTTGCCCAGTGGTCCAAAGTCCTCTTTTCAGATGAGAGCAAGTTTTGTATTTCATTTGGAAACCAAGGTCCTAGAGCAGGGGTGGGCAAACTCGGCCCTTCCAGGCCATTTTCCTTCAGAATTTAGCTCCAACCCTAATCAAACACACCTGAAACAGCTAATCATTGTCTTCAAGACTGCTAGAAGGCTACAGGCTGGTGATTTTTATCAGGGCTGGGTCAAATCTCTGCAAGAAAGTGGCCTGGAAGGGCCAAGTTTGCCCATTACTGTCCTAGAGTCTGGAGGAAGGGTGAAGAAGCGCATAGCACAAGGTGCTTGAAGTCCAGTGTTAAGTTTCCACAGTCTGTGATGATTTGGGTGCAATGTCATCTGCTGGTGTTGGTCCATTGTGTTTTTTGAAAACCAACGTCACTGCACCTGTTTACCAAGAAATGTTGGAGCACTTCATGCTTTCTTCTGCGGACCAGCTTTTTAAAGATGCTGATTTCATTTTTCAGCAGGATTTGGCTCCTGCCCACACTGCAAAAGCACCAAAAGCTGGTTAAATGAGCATGGTGTTACTGTGCTTGACTGGCCAGCAAACTCACCAGACCTGAACATAGAGAATCTATGAGAGACACCAGACCTGAACATAGAGAATCTATGAGGTATTGTCAAGAGGAAAATTATAAACAAGAGACCAAGACATGCAGATGAGCTGAAGGCCACTGTCAAAGAAACCTGGGCTTCATACCACCTCAGCAGTGCCACAAACTGATCACCTCCATGCCACGCCGAATTGAGGCAGTAATTAAAGCAGAAGCAGCCCCTACCAAGTATTGAGTACATATACAGTAAATGAACATACTTTCCAGAAGGCCAACAATTCACTAAACATGTTTTTTATTGGTCTTATGAAGTATTCTAATTTGTTGAGAGTGAATTGCTGGGTTTTTGTTAAATGTGAGCCAAAATCATGACAATTAAAAGAACCAAAGACTTAAAATATTTGCATTTGAATTTATTTAATACACGAGTTTCACAATTTGAGTTGAATTACTGAAATAAATTAACTTTTCCACAACATTCTAATTTATTGAGATGAACCTGTATACGTTCTGTTTATCTTGAAGAAATTGTGACAGAACTACATTACTATTTTACATCAGAATCTACATAAAAAAAAATATTACTGAGAAAACTTGAAGGAATATCACAAAATTTTCGTCCACCTTTTAAATTTAAATAATACACTTCTGTTGTGCAACACTTTGCCAAAAAACAATTGTTGAAATTATTAAATTTTAATTTCATTTTAAAAGAATAATTAAATTGTTCACGTTTAATGACTTTGATTACCACTCTTTTCGATTATACATTTATATTAAATCCTGAATCCAGAAAAATTAAACCAGACAGCACAATTTCTGAAAAAATTTAACATTTTATAGGGACCTTTTAATGTAAAAATTTGTATAAAATTATTAAATTGTTTATCTATTCATTTGTTTAGACAAGTTTTAGATTTAAATGTACTGAAACCATTTCAAAAGGAATCCAGAAAAATGAAAACAAAACAGAATTTAGGGGGGGAGGGGATCAGATTTCATAGGGAACTAAAAACTTGTTAAACCTTTAAGAAATTGTTGATAATTGTATAAATTTCAATAGGGCTGGGTATTGAGCTTTTTAGGCACAGACCGAATTGCCTAGACACCATCGAGTATCGAAAAACGCCTTGTCGTTCGGTACCGAATTTCGATACCTAAGAGGTTAATCTCATCAACGTCAGCGAGCCAATAAGCCTGCAGCACTGGGTGTGTTTGACTTGAAGCAAATCGATTGGTGTTTGATATCCGCGAGAGTGATTCGAAAGCATACGAAGCAGTCTGCTCTCTATAGCTCACTCAGTCCTGTGCAGCACCGCATCAAATCGAACACACCTACTAGTTTACACCGGTTAAACTCAGAGATGTGGCTCACACGAACCCCCTTAGATGTAATGTAAGGCTATGTTTACACAGGTGCATTTTTTTTTTATGAAAACGATCCTCATCCATACTGGCATTTCAGAAAAGATCTCAATCCATACTACACGACCAAAGTGCGCATTACGTGACCATTCATGCACACTGTAGCATCATGCTACATAAGACAATAAATACGATTTATATTCCACTTTTACTCAAAACTCACTTTAAACCACCATTGAGTGTTTGTAATAACTTCCTTTTGCCGTCTAATGTGTGTTTTGGCCATTGCTGAAATATGTATATAGTCCTCGGAGTCAGAACAGCTACTGCGGAAGAGAGAAGGCATATAACATTATACATACTGGCAGACAGCGCTGGAAGCTGCTAATGCTTTCGTGTAAAATGAATAGAAATGATGATTCTGTCTGAGCTATGCGTTTTAAAACAAACATGCACTAGTGTAAACATAGCCTAACAGATGTGTAAACTATGAGCTTTATAAAAAATGATTGCGTTGGATATATTTTGTTCCTTTGTGCAGTGGCTCAGGAGTCTTTGAGTCTGAATAAACGTCAAGAAGCTGAAAAAATGAAAGCCAAAGGTTTTTTTTTGATAATGTAATTTTGTTAAAATTGATTTCATAAAATCGGTATCGAAGTATCGTTCAGGAACCGGTATAGATTTTTTTTTAACAATACCCAGCATTAAATTTCAAGATTTCAATTAAACAGACATGCTTTTTGATTACTAAAAGTATAACAACTAAAGCAGGGAAAAAATGGAAAATTGGTGGAAAGAAATGATTTCAAAGGGTCCTAGAAATCAATAACAAAATACACTTAAAATCACCATGGAACTTAATTAGCAAAAGTATGTCTGATTTCAACAAGTGTTCAGAATTGTAAACATTAAGAAATGTGCATTTGAAAAGTTACCAGTGTCCATGTTGATTTCATGCTGACTTTAGGGACAAATATGCTTAAAAATAAGCTTTAAGTCAATGCAAACTCACCAACAGGCTTCTGTGCTTCAATGCTCTTTCCTTTGTAGGTATCAAACAGGTTGAGGGACGCATACTTGCTTTTGCCATCCTTCCCCTTTGCCGTTTGCCCAGAGCGCTCTGACATTGCGCTGTACGCTCATTGAGTATGGTGAGTCCTGAGACTGACAGAGAAAGAGAGAAAGAGCGAGTGAAAAGGGAGAACGGGATGCTGAGTCGAAGGGTGTCTCCTTTCAAGCGTTCCCATGTTAAGGATCAAAATGAATGCTAAACTGAACAGCCAAGTATAGGCATGAAAGGAAGCGTGTTTGGTATCGTTTATGTTTTACTGAAACAGGCCGTATTGGCAAATACTATACAAAAGACCCAGATCGCAAATGCAGTATCTATGGGTGGATTTTTCTCTGTGTAGTCCTTTTCTTATATCTTACAACATATGAACGCTACAAGATTTAACAGCTTTACATGGGTATGAGTATGGATATTCTGAACACAAGAATCAGGTTTCATTATTCATATCAACCAGAGAAAAGGAGATTGAACACGTAAGAAAAAAGGTCCGTTTAGAGATACCTATGTAGATAGATAGATCATTTTTAGGCCTAGTTTATTATAAGCTCTTTCTCCAGTTATATGATACGCTTCTTTAAAGTCATCAGCTGGGGGAAAACAAATCTGAAAGCAATTCCAATGATACTGTGCCATTTTATTATGGCTGTGTTTGTGAATTCACTATTCTCGTGGAATTGGAATGATTATTCTAATCGTACAGTTACCATTCTTGGTGTGAACAGGTCTTAAATCTGAAATAAAGTCAAATACTTTATTTTAGGGGGATATGACCAAAATCTTATATCACGATATGACAAATTTTATATCACGATAACAATATATATCACGATTTAGTCAATATCAAACTAATACAAGCCTAAAGAGAGAGAAAAAACATCAACCCCGCTGAAGATAAATAATCAGTCAGTGATGAAATAAGGATAAGAAACTAATTGGAAGCAATAGGACAAAAAACTACAATAAATAAAAACATTACATATATTATGTAAATTAATTAGTCTTCACTGTTTTAATTATATATGATAGATATAATGAACACGTGTATTATGTACAGATTCTATACATATACATATATCATTATTATTTTTTATTTATTCTCATTAAAGTTATAAATAGATTTAGTCGAGAGCAGTGAGAGATGTTCTGTGCTGTGATTAACATGAACGAATATTGGAACGCTTCCCCTTTAAGAGCGAAGTCCGGATCTAATACACTGTTACATTGTGTTTTCTCTTTCTGCGTTTACTCTCTCTTAAGACCTAAATCACTGTGTTAACGAGGATACTTGCAAAGACAGGATTCTGACGCATATATGCTTATGATTATGTAATTGTTCAAAGTCAGCAACAAAGAAAAAGACAGAAAGAGACGGCGCACGCATACAGCTCTGTTGTTTGAGTTTCAACGGCTTAAAATCGGTTGTTTATAAACTGCAGTGCTTAAAAATGCGTGACCATGCTACAGATGTAGTCCTCGTTTAGTAACGAGCTCCTGGTTGTGTGCTCGTTCTGTCTCTCCTTCACGTCTCGTGGTGGGCGGCGTATAAAGATCAGTCACTCAAATGATGAAAAGGTTTTACCGTAGACAACACGATATAAACGATAGAACATAATATGAAACGATAGACTTTATTTTTCGTCCATCCGATATATATCGCACAGCCCTACTTTATTTCTAATCAACCAAACTCACACTTAACAACCGAACTCAATACAGAGTTTCAGGTTTTATATTATTTATAGTTGCGTTCCAAAGTTCAAGCTTGGTGACCTCTGGCCTGTGAATTCGTAGATCGATATGTCACAGCAGGACCTACTAGCTGAATTAAAAGAACAAATTTAAAACTGCAGAGCTGCAGGAAAGTGGAGTAGATTGTATGTTTTACATTTTAGATGTATAATAAATTTTTACGTGTTGAATTTAGGTTTTTAAAAAGACACTGCACAGCGTGACGTCACATCACGACCGTTACAGTAGGGCTGCACGATTAATCAAATGTGATTTCCATGCATTTTATCAGTTCAGCCGGTTCTGTAATCAGCAGTAAATCTCCATCACCTGCTTTCAGATGAAGCAGCATTTACCACGCAGAGACAATATTACTCAAAAAACTCGCAGACAATATTACGGCTCTGTGTAATAAATGCTGCTCTATCTGAAAGCATGTGAAAATACCACATTTAATACGTTTTTACTCCAAATTCAGCTAATTAAATGGTGAGAGTGTCTCTGTCTGTCATCTCATCTTGTGTGCCAAATACATTTATTTGTGTAAGGAATTGGTAACACTTTACAATAAGCTATCATTTGTTAACATTGGTTAATGTATTAATTAACATGAATGAACAATGCATTTATTACACTTAAATATTAATCTTTGTTAATAAAAATACAGTTGTTCATGTTAGTTCACAGTGCATTTACACAGTGTCAAAAAACACATTGTGATTTTTATAAATGCATTAGTAAATGCTGAAATTAACATGAACTAAGATGAATAAATGCTGTAGAGGTATTGTTCATTTTTAGTTCATGCTAACTAATGTACCTTATTGTAAAGTGTTACCAATTAATTGTATAATAATTGCTATTCTAATGCACAAGTGACCTTTATATGTGAAGAGTTCAGATGCAAACGCTTTTCACGCTCATATATTTATGTTCAGTTATTTCACATGAATTGCATAGAAAAGGACCTATACATTGCCACTAAAGTGAAATTACTGGAGAGATTTAAAGTCATTGTATCAATAATACAGAAATAAACATTAGAAAAACAATATTTACATCCAGGCATTTATTCAAATTAAAAAATACTTTAGCATCTGAACTCCTTATGTATAATTTAATATTTTAACTAAATGCAAACGCTGAATAATCAAAGTCTACTGCTTAACAAGTGAATTAACAAGTCTTAACAAGTCAATTAATCGGTCTAATAATCGTTAGAATAATCGGTTGTTGCAGCCCTACCTGCAGTATAACAAATAATGAAACTACATACATCTTGCCACCTGTAGATTAATTATCATGAAGGTACACAAACTGTTACCCTAAATACAAAGCAAAGTAGTTTCCACAGAACACAAGAGACTGTCCAAAAAATAATAATAAATGCAGATTTCATTTAAATGTAAAATTATTTAAAATATGTAGTTTTAACAGTAAAATACTGTAAACATTAGGGGTGTGACGAGACACTTATCCCCTGAGATGAGATTGTTAGACTTTTTTTTTTAAATCCTCAATGATGAAATAATACAACATGGTTTTGTGCATTCATGTGAATGGTTTGTTTTCCCCCACGCAATAAATGTATATGACGTTTTTTGTGGGCGTTTCCCAGCAATGCCGACCAAGTCTATTCCACGTGGAACATAAATACAAACTGAAAAAACCTGTGAAATCCAAATGTTCAATACATGTATTTATTTTATTGTTTTATTTTCTTTAGGAATCCTGCAAGCCCTTTATATTTCATTGATAAGAAGCAGATGTATTTTTTTGTTCAGATCAAAATTTTATGACATTGTAGGTTGGGCTGAAATGATTTCTTGAGTTACTCCAATACAAAAAACCATCGAGACAAATCAAGTGCCTCGAAGAATCGTTTTGTCCATTTACTAGGGATGCACTGAATTTGCATGTGCAAATTCGCTATGCTCTGCTCACATTCGCTGATAATACAGGTTTAACTTGATGTTTCTTTACAAAGAATCATTTATATTCGGTCAATAACAATAACAGTTATGTCTGATTCTGTTGCCTAAGAACTGAAATAAAATAATTCATTGATATTTAATATTCATATATTTTCTGTCCAATTTTCTTTCAAAAAAAGTGTGGTTATTTTATTGGCTTGTGTTTTTTAAATTCCGTGTCATAAAAATTTAGTTAAATTAAAAGTCTTACAAAATTACTTTATAGTATTTAATCAAATAAATAATTATTACAAAGCATTTGGGGTTTTGGTTTTCGACCAAGAACATCCAGAATTCTCTGTTTCGGACCAGAATTTTCATTTCGGTGCATCCCTACCATTTACTGTAACTACATACAGAGCACTGTTTGCAACCACACGCTCCTTTAAAGGATCTCTCACACACACACACACACTCTCTCTCACACACAAACACAGATCTCTCTCTCACACACTCTCTCTCACACACACAAACACTCTCTCACACACACACACACTCTCTCTCTCCACACACACACTCTCTCTCTCTCTCTCACACACACACACTCTCTCACACACAAACACAGATCTCTCTCACACACACTCTCGCACACACTCTCTCTCACACACACAAACACTCTCTCTCACACTCACTCTCTCACACACTCACTCTCTCACACTCACTCACTCTCACACACTCACTCTCACACACACTCACTCTCTCACACACACTCTCTCACACACACTCTCTCACACACACACACTCTCACACACACACACACCTCTCTCACACACACACACTCTCTCTCACACACACTCTCTCACACACACACCTCTCTCTCTCTCACACACACACTCTCTCTCTCACACACACACACACACAATCTCTCACACACACACAATCTCTCACACACACACACAATCTCTCACACACACACACACACACAATCTCTCACACACACACTCTCTCTCTCACACACACACTCTCTCTCTCACACACACACACACACACTCTCTCTCTCACACACACACACACCAGTATGCAGAGAGACATTTAAGAGGGTTATTCTCCAAATAACTTTAAATTCACGTTGCTGAAAAAATTGTTAATGTTATTTGTATGGACTCTTATTTTTGTTCCACATTAGCTTCTTGTCCACTAATTATTGCCTCTTACAAAAACCACAATACCTCTAAGAAGACAATAAAGGCTTGTGTCATGCTTGAGCTGTAGTTAGGATCAAAGGTGGAAGTTAAGTACATAAATTAACAATGTTTAGGTTTTATTATTCTAATTTTTTTATACTATTAATTTGATTTATGTATTAGTTTTAGGTTGTACCATGTTTACCTTATTTTGTATTTTTAATGTAATATGGCATGCACTAAATGGGTTTAGTTTTCAGTTATTAATATATGCAATTTCAGCAATAAAAAAAAAATTTTTTTTTTCTAAAAGGAAACAATTTACTTGTTATTTTTAAGATACTTGTCTTATGTTCTCTTGTATATTTGGTATTGCTCTTTAAAAATAAAAAGTAGTTCTTATCCGATAACTCGATTAATCGATGGAATATTCCGTAGAATACTCGATTACTAAAATATTCGATAGCTACAGCCCTAACTGTAGGCTATATTACAATTGTAAACGTAAACTGTGAACCTTTAAAGCAAGGGCTTTTTTATCAAATTTGACTAAAGAATCATGCAAGCACTTTAATTTTCCCCCCTTGACTCGTACTGCACAAAAAGTGGTTAAATAATGCTGAATGTTATTGCAAATGCAGATCCAGAAATGCTAAGGTTTGCATATGGTGGTGTGCTCTTAATGACAGCTTTCCTAAAGATATATATTCTTTACCTAAAATAAGAAATATCACAATATATCAGCTGGCTTACAGTATCACAATATATCGTATCACAACCACTGTATCGTGATACATATAATATAGCCAGATTCTTGCAATACACAGCCCTATTTGATACGAGTGCATATGAAAAAAACATTTAAAATCTAGGGAGGGACCAAGACTGAACTGCTGCGGAGAAAGTACATTATACACTTTGTTCTAAACATTACAAGCTTTATATGAAGGGCTTTAAAAAAACTTGTATGATATCGTAGCCAATAGTTTCGGTTTAAAGCGGCTCGCTCTCATGAGCTCAAAAACTCTGACTAAAATATACATTTTGCTGAAATATTTGTAGTTGGACAATAAATGTGACATATGTAGAATTTAAAACCTACAAGTAAGTTTATCAGTATGATTGCACTAACTGTAAAGTATAATGGGGTAATCAAAATAGCCTTTTTACACAATTAGTCTGTGCTTTTATATTTTCATTTTTTATTTAGTAAATTTAACTTCTGCTTTAAACGCATTATTTTTGTTTGTAGATTGCAATTGTTAGAATGTAATGTGATTTCAACCCTTTTTATGCACATAATATGTGCCTACATGCACTTTATTTGTTTAATCCAAATACAGTGATACCGTATACCAGCCAAAAAAATACAGATATGAATTTTTGCTCATATCGCTTAGCCCTACCTTTAGCTAGAAAAATGTGATTTTTGAAAATAGTGACGTCATGCACATGCATGCCCAAAATAGTCTTTGTACTTGTTTCAATTCAAGTTGTGGGTACTTCAGATGTAAAAGTTCAAGCAATCACAACCATTTGTTTACTGTAAATTTCACTGAGTTGCTTCTACAGTGTGACATTCAGCATGACACAGAATGATTACAAGCCCTCCATATGGTCAGATAACATTCCTTACAAAAAAATGACAACCATAGGGTTTGCCAAAATAACAGCTACCAGTTCTTAGAATATTTGGATGAGCCACCATTCTCAATTTGGCAAATATTCTTAAATGTTTGAATAAGGTGGGATAGCATTGGCCAACATAAAGCGACAAGTTCGAATCCGAGGATCTTTCCCAATCTCACGTCACTTCCTGTCTCCTCTACACTGTCCTATCATAATAAAAACAGCAAAAATAAAACCAAAAGAAAAATGAATAATTTATGATCAGTACTAGTAACTAGGGCTCATTTTCTCACTCTCAATATCATAAATTATTCTTAAAATGTTTGTGTAATACCATATATATTAAGTTAGATTTTACAATAACTGTAGTAAGTGTTAATTTGGCAAAGGACAACAAAAACAGAACTGCTCCAACATGAATGATAAACGCGCACAATCCGTTAGTGAAGAGCACAGTCCTGCTTCTCGATTTAACACACAAACGCTTTCGCAGTGTACTACACATCACTATCATTGATTGGGGCAGATGCAGATTAGGAATAACAGCGATGGCCAGTTAGCAAAACCTGTAAAATAATCTCTACGCAACATGAAGCAGCGCTGGTAACGCTATACTGGAGCTGCGTAGAGATTAGTTTACATGCTTTGCCAACTGGCCGTATGGGCACAAAGCAGCTTTACACACAAAAAACGCTTGGATAAGTAATCTAACCTTGCGAAAAACCCGGCATCGGATATGGATGATATAGTATAAACCCGGTCTGTTTTGACTGGTTAACGCGCTTCTTGAAGCCGCGGCCTCCATGTTTCGTGCTGGGAGGAGGGGGCAGACTTATACGTTTCATAATATACATAACTTCAAAATAACTCATTACTTCAAACAAGTGCAGTAATCTAGCCATTGGCTAGATAAATCGAAAAAGGCGACCAATATAGCAAGGGGAAAGAAAGTGAGTATAATTGATGCTGCGGGTTTGACGGCGAGAACAATACAAAATGGCGGCGGTGAAGTGAGGCCAGAGATACAAGCACATTAGCATCGAGATTTGTGACGATTTAACAACACAGACTTCATCTAGAATCCGAGTTCAAGGCTTTTAGAGTGCGATTTAATATACATTTACGCAAGCAAGTCAATCGGAGCCTTGATTTGAACCAAACAATGCACTTGTCTGACATGCAGTCTCAGTCAAAGCACGTCTTATGTATTTCTTCAATCTAGGCATAACGTTACTAATTCAACTCAACATGAATATAAAACTTGCTAAAATGGCTAGCGGTGTAAATGGAAACCTCACAGGCTCTTATTATTAACAATACGGTACATATTCGCCAGGATGTATGACACACACACAAGCTATGCTGATAGCATGCTAACGTTAGCCGACACCGACCGATGAAAAGCAGGACAGCTGGACCCTAACACTACGGTCACAAACACCTCTATAATAAACCCTCTTTAGTGCACTCGAATGGTCTTTAGACACAACTACTAACCTGGTCTTGTCTCGAGGTTGTATCTTTGAGTTATTATCAATAATCGTGAACTAGCTAACGTTACCGTTACCGTACCCGAAGCTCTTATAAAAGCGCTCAAAACAGGATTATGTGTTGAATAGATCTGATGAGGTATTCCTGAGGACGGATGTGTGCAGTGAGCCTTACTTGTACTCCTTGTTCTTTTTTCCAGAAAACAAATAAAAAAGGAAAAATAAAATAATATTGCGGGGGGATCGATCCTTCACTATTAGAGCCGTCAACGGCTTCTGAGGATGGTAGTAGCGCAGAGAGGGACGGGCGCGAGTGAAGGGGGCGGGGCTAAATTAACATAAGCGCTAAACTTGTCTCTCGGCCAATCAGATCATATATGTTAAAATATAATTTACATATGTAAAGCACACTATGAATTACCTGAGAAGATGATTCACTTAGTTTTACACTGTACACAAAGTGATGTGTCAGTGGTTAGATACAAACATGACATTATCGTGTTTAAAGGTGTACCATATTACAACTCATGTGGAATACCATAAATATTATTGTTTATGACTAATCATAAAAGTAGGTCTACCATGGTGTATATTAAAATACTTTTAAACCAGTTCCAAAAATGTTAGAGAGCATCACCAGAAAGAAAACATAAAGGGATAGTTCACCCAAAAATGAAAATTCTGTTTGGAAATACTTGAGGGTGAGTATATGATGACAGAATTTATATTTTTGGGTGAACTATCCCTTTAAGGCAGTACATGGAAAGGCCTATAGTAAAAGATAAATGACTGACATTTTTATTTGTCATTTGAACAACTAACAGGTTTATTTGGCATTAAAATGTAGACCTATACACTACATTTCTAAATATTGAAATCAGTAAAAATTGTAAATGTTTCTAATTGAAGCTTTCCTAGACTGCATTTATATGATCAAAAAAAGTAAAAACAGTCATTATGTGAAATATTGCTACAAATTAAAATTAAGCAATTATTTTGTTTTAGGCTAGTATATTTAATATGTATTTAATATGTATATGTCACTACTGATTTTGTGTTCAGAAAAACATTCTTATTTTCTGTTATTTTAGCATATATTTGAAACTATTTTGTAGCACTATAAATGTGACTTTCAATCTGTTTAACCCTTTACGATTCCTGTAAAATTTGCCTAAAGCGCCTAAAAAAGGCATACCCAAAGTAAATTGCATGCTGTTCTTGGGCCATTTGGATGATATTCATGGTGTTGGTCTCCTTTGAAAGGTGACACTCTGAGGTGTGTTTCTCGACAGTCAGAATCACTGTAAGTCTTACTGATATTGAGTAATAGCACTTTGAATACACTAAAAAAATGATTCCGCCTGCATTTTTTTTGTAAATAGAAGCCTGCAGATGACTATATCTGGGAGGTATGAACTGGAAAATACATTGGGATCACAGAATGAAGCCTTACCAAGCCAAATTTACCATTTGATAAACAATATATTAGAAAATTAGTGTTTTACACATGTTTATCTAATTTTATGTCTAGACTCTTCCAAAGAAAGTACACTTGGGAGACTCCAAACGACGCTTTGTAACAACGACACATACAATGCTGTAATTCTTGAATGTAGGTGTTAGTTGGGTTTTTGCAAAATACTTGATATTGTCAAATTGCACATCATTAAAACAACAATTACGATAATATCGCAGACGATATATATCGCACACCCCTAGTTATGATTATTTCATTTATTCACTATACTATTTATAACTAATGTCTCATTTCAGTTTTAGTTTGGCTCTAGTTTTGTATTATTCCAGTTTATATGAAACGGTTCATGTAGCGTGGATTAAAATTAATATACAGTGTAAATCCTTTTCACTGAACGTTAAAATAAGTGTGAAATATTTGTCGGGAGCGAGTGACCGTGGTGCAGTAGTTCGTTTATAGCTTAAGTTTAGCATTTCAGTTCTGGAGCTTCTTGGAGGCTTCAAAATTCGTCAAAGTTATATTTTTTTGTGAAGATTATCTTGAAAACGTGTAAGTTTCATGAACAATGATTGAACACAGAGCTTATGTTTTGCGATAATCCAAAAGTCTATGGAAAAATCCTAATGACTTTTGTGGAGGGACATAAAAGTCCCTCCACAAAAGGCATAAAAGTCCCCCCGAAACAATATTTAAATCCAGCAACGTTAGTGAAATAAATTAACTCTTTACACCTAAAACGTATGATTTTTAAATAAAAGAGGACAAAGGACTGGTTCCAGGATTTTAATCAGAAACACCACCAAGTTTCAGTTTTAACGAACTTGGGATATTTTAACATCTCATATTCAATAACACCATGCATAAAACGATTGAAAGACATTTCAATGTAATGTTACATGACTCGTTTCTGCTCACCCGCTCCCTGGTTGTTTATTAGCATTGATAACATATGTGTAACAGACTTTAATAAGAGGTATCTTTAATTTCTCTATTTGTTTTGTGTTGCCTTTGAAATATTTTGTATGTTAAACATTGTTTAAGGATCGCATTATTTCCGTTGTTTACGGGGGACTTTTATTTTGTTTTTGTTTTATATTACCCGATGCGGCGACGCCGCTTGTCGTTTTGTCTCAAGCGCGATACCTAACATGTCCTTCTTCGTGGTGAGGTTTCGACCTTTTCAATCATGCGTTAACACAACAAGAACGTACAATTTTGAAGCAAATGAAAAAGATTATTCTCCAAATACAGAACACCTCAGATTTGATACCCTGCAAATGGCGGCGATACCCAAGATGCACCTGTCAAAGACCGATAACATATGACAAGCTCAATGTTCCCTTGTTTATATCTTAATACAATATTTGAGACTATATTGATTCTCTTACAGTTTTAAAGGCTCCTATCTTATAGTATTCTTATTATATTACTATATATTATATAGTAGTCTTATTATTAACAGCATTTCTATTTATACTTTCGTATATAGGCTATTTGCACTAATTCAATTACTGGTTTTGTGGCTCAATCCTTTAAAAAGAACCAGGAATCACTGTTCTATATTAGACCTAGTGATTTTAGATTTTTTTTTGTCGTTATTAGAGTCTTTAATTATAATAAAAAATGAATCATTCACAGAGAAGGTCTCCTTTAGTTATTAAAAGTGCTATTGCACAGCTTTACAGTGATTTAATATTTGATAGTTATGCAGGTCTATATGGCTACAATGATCGAGTGTTAATAACTGAATATTACATATTGTTTTACTAGTTGGTCACAAGCAAGCACAAGAGTTTTAAAATCAATTTAATCTCTTTACAAACAGATGCTTAACATATTTAAACAGAGGACTAATTGTTATGATTATTGCAACGTAGTTCAAAATATAATTTATTTAGTTTTGATAATTTGGTTGATGCTTGGTTTTTTTTAAGAATAAAAATAATTCTGCACCTCCTCAATTATGCCATAACACAGAAGGATAATAATGGTAGAGTAACGAGCAATTACCAGTTTATGTGTACAAGGACAGAATCAGTCTTTTCAGTTAGAGCCATTCATTACTCTGCCAACTGAATTAACGAGTAAGTGCAAATTATTCAACACTTAAATATAAACTAAAGAGCTAATCAAATTTGTAATCATGTAAAAATTGTTTGTTTTTATAATACTGCCATTATTATCTTTAGTAATGTTATTGTATGTAATTGTAAATGTTATGTTTATGTTTGATAACTTGCTATGTTTCAGATTTTGGGGCAACAGATGAAAATTAGTCCATTTATTTACAGTATTTTACTGTTGAATAATGAGTCCCTATTGAATAAAACAATAATTCGAGCGGTTTCATTGTCCGCTCGCGGGCTCTATTCTAATAATTTACTCTTGAATAAAGGTAAATCTCAAACCATGATCTTTGGTACAAAGCGTATGATCAAATTAAAATCGAATAATTTAAATATAATGATGGTACATGCCTGCATAGAGCGGATCAAATAAAATATTTGGGTGTATGGCTGGATCCCGAACTTTCTTTTAAACCTCATATTGATTGTATACTTCGTAAGGTCAATTTTGGAATCAGTGTATTGTATCGATCAAAAAAAAATAATAATTTTTATGTTCGAAAAAAACTTGCTCTGCAACTTATATTACCTTTCTTTGATTATGCGGATGTAGTTTATCAGAATACAACCAAAACTATTCTTTTGCTTCTTACTACAGCTTATAATAAGTTGTGCAGATTTGTTATTGGATGTTCTTATGATACACATCACTGTATTATGTATGATTTGCTTAAATGGTTTCCACTCAATATCAGAATACATATTCATTGGTTGCAATTTATATTCAAATGTATTCATTTTAATTATTTCCGTCAGAATTTGATATTATACTCTTCTTCATATCATTTAAGACATTCTGCGTATTATTTTTTTACTCCTTTAGTTAGGAAAGTGTTTGGGAAAAAGGCATTTAGGTACAAGGCTCCAGCTGATTGGAATAATTTACCCTCAAAAGTGCGTTCTTTGACTTCTTTTTATAGGTTCAAGAAAGGATTGTTTTCCTGTTTTGAAATTTCTTGTAATTGCTTTGGATGATGTGTATAATTATCATTTTTTTTCTTTTTGTGTTAATATTGTAGTATGGTATTTTGTTTTGATTGTTTGTTTTGTGTTATGATTTTTTCATTTTTGTGTAATAGGACCCCCTTGAAAACGAGATGATGCATCTCAAGGGGTTTATCCCAAATACAATGTATTGATGATTGTCAGTGATCTGGATCGTGTTCTTCACTGGTCGCTGTACAAGTCGATTTTCACAAAGGAGATAGTCTCAAAATAGTCTTTTTGTCCTTTCTCATAGATGACATAGATGTATTTACGATCCTCAGTTTCATTGCCTTTAAGTGATGTCATACATGAGTATCCACTTGGCCCGGTCCAGATCTTCAGAGTATCTTTTACCCATGATTTACCGCGATTCAGAGACCAGCGAAGGGTGAGGTTCACTCCTGAGGAAAACAACACAGCATTTAATGTAGCTTATAGCCACATGTACACGTATGAATGAAGTATCACACATGCTCCATGACCAGGACATTTCTCATATCATCATGCTCACTGCTATTAGTGTTGGCTGGGTTGGTGAAGTAAAGCACTCCTTCCTTCTCTAAAGCTCCAGCTGCGACCGCAGGATCCTCCAGTGTGTGATCAAACACCAGCTCCTCCACCGGCAGAGACTCTCCTCCATCCAGACTGCGTACAACCATACGACAGCGGCAGTGGTAGTGTTTATTGTTGCGCACATTAATCACGATGCTGCCGTCATCCAGCTCCACCGGCTTTGAGGAAACACAAGACAGAAGATCTTACAAACTCTTCTGATGTCACACAACCACAAACATTGCTCAAAAAGAACAGTGTAAAGATATCATCTTCATACCTGACACTCATCTGGTTCAAAGTCAAGGTTGTTTTTGCGCTGGTTGTAGGGAATGCTCTTCAGTTCACCTCCGTATCTCCATGTGTTTCCATGATCGTCACTCAGGATACAGAACACCCCGTCTCCAGCGATGCTGCCATGGCCACACACCACCAGACGCCCAACTGCAGGCGGATGACGCTTCTGTAAGCACCGTTAGATGAGCACATGGTCTGCGATCACGAAGAATCATTTAATGAAATGAGTATTTTACACAGTCTGTGGTATCAGTTATTTCAGATAAACCCAATTCTGTTCCTGTGGCTCAGTGGTTAGAGCATTGTGTTAGCAGCGAAAAGGTCATGGGTTCGATTCCCAGGAAACACATATACTGATAATAAATGTATAACTTGAAGTCGCTTTGGATAAAAGCGTCTGCTAAATGCATAAATAATATGATGCTTTTATGTCACTCAGACTAGGTTTGGTAGGTAATGACACTGAAATATGATACACAGTAGACAACAGAATCACTATAATTAATTGACGGCATATAAAACTATGTATTAATAAACAAATATTCATCAAAAAGTGTGGGTCTGAGCCAGTGTCGGGGGGGGTAACTCATTACAAGTTACGTAATAATATTACGTTTTTCAAGTAACTAGTAAAGTAGCGCATTACTTTTTAATTTAATAGACAATATCTGAGTTAATTTGTTCCCCATTTATTGATGACAGTGCGCCGTGTGAACATGATCTTACTGTAGATCTAATCTAGACTAAATATGAATGTGTATTAATTCATCACACTCGCAAAAAACAGATTCAGTATTCATCAAAATTAATTAAAACAGTGAAATACAAACTCAGAATATGACACAAACCTGCAATAATTAAATATGTTAAACAACACAAATATATCTAATCTCATTTTATTAACCGATGTGTTTGCTGACCTTTGATGATCAGTTCAATCATATAATAATCAAACATGACTTTAGATAATCTAATATTGTGTTTTATTGCTGAAGAGTGTTGATCTTCTCCTGTGTTCTTCTGTACAGGCGTGATTTACTCGTCCTTCAGTCTGAGGTTTATTCATTACACTTTTTGGTGTGAAAAGGCTATAAATATAACTTATTGTATTAAAACAAACAATCAAGCCCTGCTCATATTTTAAAAGTAACGCAACAGAAATGTAACGCATTACTTTCCATAAAAAGTAACTAAGTAACGTAATTAGTTACTTTTTTAGAGACTAATGCAATATTGTAACGCATCACTTTTAAAAGTAACTTTCCCCGACACTGTTCAGAGCCAATTGTTTCCATTTGAATATTCCAGAACATGAACATCTTTCCAGTGTTGGAGAAAGTTACTTTTAAAAGTGATGCGTTACAATATTGCATTAGTCTCTAAAAAAGTAACTAATTACGTTACTTAGTTACTTTTTTTGTACCGTTTCACACTAAAATTGAAACGAATAAGCCTCAAGGAAATGTAAATTCACATCTGTACAGTAGAGGATGCAGAAGAAGAAAGTTCAACACTCTTCAAAAGAAGAAATATGTTTATCTAAAGTCATTTCTGCTTACTAATATGGTCGAATTTGATCACTGAAATTCAGCAGCAAAGACAATGGTTAATAAAGTGGGATATTTATGTTAATTAACATTTCATTATTACAGGTTTGCAAGAGCTGTCTGTCAATACATGGAAAAACAAAGTAACTCGGATATGTTCTTGTCAATTAAAAACTAATGCGTTACTTTACTAGTTACTTGAAAAAACATGTGATTACGTAACTCACGTTACTTGTAATGCGCTACCCCCGACACTGCATATTTCAGCTATAGCGTCTGTTGGGAGAATTCACGTTATCTGAGACCGCCTCGGTTAACGATAATCAGTTTCTGTTTTATCTAGGTGTTCAAGGACTCCTATTTTGATCATTTTATTGTGTGCTATGTCACTGTTGTTTTCCTGTTGGCTTTGTTTTCAAAGAATGTGCTTATTTGCTTCCATCGTTTCATGTTTAGTTCTTCTATACCCTGTGCATGTCTAGCCCATGTTTCAGTTCAGTATTTGTCTTTGTTAAAAATATTATGCTGGTTTGCAATTCTCAGTTCCCTTATACAGATCCTCCCCGTCTATCTCCCGGCCTGCAAACCACCTGAGACACAACTATTCAATTTCGTGATCAATGCATTCGATTTTAATTAAATAAAACTCAATTAATTTGTTTTAAACCATACAGCTTACTAGCTACATTTGCTGGTATGAACTCAACTGTGTTAGCAAAAACAGATATATGTAAATAAATATATAAAAAATAGTTTAAATATTAATACATTTTTGTTGTGCTTTTGTATCATACCATCAAAAATATTCATCACTGTGGTAATTTTTTGCACCGTTCTACTGTACATTACAGCCCAAGCTCAGAAGGAGCATGTCACATGGGCAAAAAAATCATGTATCATGTCCATTATCAATAGTGTAGAGGTGTCCAAATTAATGCATTGCAATGCGGACGATTCTGCATCAATGCAGCAATAGACCATACTCGGTTATAGCCTATGACAGGGATAGGCAACTATTAGCTCCAACCCTAATCAAACACACCTGAAGAAGCTAATCAATGTCTTCAAGATCACTAGAGAGTTACAGGCAAGTGTGTTTGAGCTAAACTCTGCAGGACTGAAGTTGCCTATGATGCCATTCGCATACGTGCTTGTGACAAGAGTATTACAAATGCACTCTTTATTTTAAAATTCGAGCTTGGCTTTTTCCCCGCCTTTGTACGCTAGAGACAAACACAGTGTGCTTCATTGCACTGTGAGACACGTGCACATTTCCACTCTCTGTTATTTGAGTTGTTTTCTTTAGATATGCTTTAATTTCTCCCTTTTGCAATGCAGTACGTAATGCACGAAACTTAGGCACTGACGTGAGCTTTGTGTTTGTTTGTCCTGGATGCGGCTGAATGCCGTTG
The DNA here is from genome assembly GCA_027564155.1 of Gymnocypris eckloni scoliostomus. Taxonomy (NCBI): domain Eukaryota; kingdom Metazoa; phylum Chordata; class Actinopteri; order Cypriniformes; family Cyprinidae; genus Gymnocypris; species Gymnocypris eckloni. Next base: position 27,930,788 of record CM050421.1, read on the forward strand.
CATCTATTTTATGATACACAATGTATGTAAACAGACAGTTATGTTTTCATAACAGGACAAAACATCTGATATGTGGAAATAGATCTGTGCATTATTGTGAATACAGTCTGTTAAAGCTGCCAGTGGCGATCTCATCTGTAAAAGCAAATGGCAATAGTGTTGAGGAAAAAATAAAAACACATAACTATGATTATCTGTAAACTTTCGATACTTAAAGCACCCCCAGAAGCTGTTTTTTTGCATTTACATTAAATTCCATAGCATGCTAATTCCTATTGAAATGACTGGATTTCACCCATGAAATTTCAAAGAACAAAGAATAAATTCAATTTTCATAACCATATTCTGCCTGACAATTGGCCACTTATTGTAGCCACTTACATGGCTATGTTGGGAGTTGTAAGTGAGGTGTACATTATATGAACTTCGGCATCTAAGTGGAATACCTGTATACCGAAGCCAGGTCCAGGAATAAAACTCATGAGCCCCAGTTGAGGGTTCAGGTTTCGTGGGGTGCTCCAGCTGAACCCGTCATCCAGACTCTGCACCATCATGGTGTTGGAGGGCTTGCAGTGGTAACGGTGGAAACACAACGAGTAGATGAGTATCACAGCACCAGTCTCTTCATCCACCACAACCGAACCTAGATTCAACCCATCTGCTAGAGAACCATCATCCACTATGAATGAAGTGGGAGACCAGGTGGCTCCTGAGAACGTGTCAGAAGAAAGAGATGAAAATGGGAACGAAAACAGAATCTTGTCTAGGACGACTCAATCTGACATACCTTTGTCTGGAGCGTCTTAAAGCGATGAACTTGGCTCCGATGTCCTTGAAGGACAGCTTCCGGGCCTCTGCGAAAGCCAGAAGACTTCCCTGGGTAGTGAAGGTGAGCAGGGGAATTCTGTAGGTGTGAACGGCTCCAACTTCACCACTGACCCAGAGTAGCTGCTCATCAATGACAGCTGGATTGAGCTGTACACTGTACAAAAGTATAGGTGTGAAATTAGTGATCGACCGATATTGAGTTTTTATAACCGATACCGATTATTTGAATGTTAATGTACCCGATATGCAGAACCGATATTTATTTACTGTTATAAAGTACATAAAGAACAGAGTGAAGTCCATTCTTCACTTTCAGTCGTCTTAACAACAACAAACAACTGTTGAAAATTAACATTTTCATGTCAAATTTAATCTTAAAATTACAACAAAAAACATTTTATTTATAAAAAGCATCATCAGCAACACTGATATTAACAATAAGCAAAAAAATGTTTTCAAATGGAGAAAATAAAGGACAGAATCATATCAACTTCATGTTAAACTACAGTTTTAGGTTTATAATCTGTTTAATAGACTAAAGAGTGAATAATAATTCACTGAATAATATTCTCTGGAATATTGAAATAACTATAACAAACAAAACATCGTATTTTATTGCATTTCTTAACTGTTTTATCAGAATTATTAAAATGTTTTTGTCTAAATTATGAAAACTGCTGACAGCGGTTTATCTGTTTACACAGAACTATACTCAAACTGATCGCTTGTGGAGATAACAAATCATTAATTTAGATAGAGATGTATTTATTTAGATGTTTATTGGTGAAATAATGGTTCTATAGTAAATGTTAATATAGTTTAGTGTGTTTCAAACGAGTGAATCTTGTATAAAGTTACATGCGGTGGACGTGCTGGAGCTTCTCCTGAGTGAACAGTGTCCACTGCTCCAGATGTGTGTGTGTGTGTGTGTGTGTGTGTGTGTGTGTGTCCACTGCTCCAGGTGTGTGTGTGTGTGTGTGTGTGTGTGTGTGTGTCCACTGCTCCAGGTTTGTGTGTGCGTGTGTGTGTGTGTCCACTGCTCCAGGTGTGTGTGTGTCCACTGCTCCAGGTGTGTGTGTGTGTGTCCACTGCTCCAGGTTTGTGTGTGCGTGTGTGTGTGTCCACTGCTCCAGGTGTGTGTGTGTGTGTGTGTGTGTGTGTGTGTCCACTGCTCCAGGTGTGTGTGTGTGTGTGTGTGTGTGTCCACTGCTCCAGGTGTGTGTGTGTCCACTGCTCCAGTGTGTGTGTCCACTGTCAGGTGTGTGTGTGTGTGTGTGTGTGTGTGTGTGTGTGTCCACTGCTCCAGGTGTGTGTGTGTGTGTGTGTGTGTGTGTGTGTGTCCACTGCTCCAGGTTTGTGTGTGCGTGTGTGTGTGTGTCCACTGCTCAGGTGTGTGTGTCCACTGCTCCAGGTGTGTGTGTGTGTGTGTGTCCACTGCTCCAGGTTTGTGTGTGCGTGTGTGTGTGTGTGTGTGTGTGTGTGTCCACTGCTCCAGGTGTGTGTGTGTGTCCACTGCTCCAGGTGTGTGTGTGTGTGTGTGTGTGTCCACTGCTCCAGGTGTGTGTGTCCACTGCTCCAGGTGTGTGTGTGTCCACTGCTCCAGGTGTGTGTGTGTGTGTGTGTGTGTGTCCACTGCTCAGGTGTGTGTGTGTCCACTGCTCCAGGTGTGTGTGTGTGTGTGTGTGTGTGTGTGTGTGTGTGTGTGTGTGTCCACTGCTCCAGGTGTGTGTGTGTGTGTGTCCACTGCTCCAGGTGTGTGTGTGTGTGTGTGTGTGTGTGTGTGTGTGTGTCCACTGCTCCAAGTGTGTGTGTGTGTGTGTGTGTGTGTGTGTGTCCACTGCTCCAGGTGTGTGTGTGTGTGTGTGTGTGTGTCACTGCTCCAGGTGTGTGTGTGTGTGTGTGTGTGTGTGTCCACTGCTCCAGGTGTGTGTGTGTGTGTGTGTGTGTGTGTGTGTGTGTCCACTGCTCCAGGTGTATGTGTGTGTGTGTGTGTGTCCACTGCTCCAGGTGTGTGTGTGTGTGTGTGTGTGTGTGTGTGTGTGTGTGTGTCCACTGCTCCAGGTGTGTGTGTGTGTCCACTGCTCCAGGTGTGTGTGTGTGTGTGTGTGTGTGTGTGTCCACTGCTCCAGGTGTGTGTGTGTGTGTGTGTGTGTGTGTGTGTGTACACTTGGATGGGTTAAATACAGAGAACACATTTCACTGCTGGTTATACTCTGTATAATTGTGTATGTGACAAATAAAAATAAAATAAATATATATATATATATATATATATATATATATAGTTTTTTCAAAACTGATATCCGATTATGGTAAAATGCTTAAATATCAGGAAAAATATCGGTCGATCTCTACATGAAATTGACAGGTCAAAACTAATAAATAAATAAATAAACAAGCTGAGATCAGGCTAGTTTTGTTAACTCTTGAAAGACAAGTTCTGTGTAGGCTCATACCAATGAGTCTTGACTAGGGGAAATATTCAGATCAATGAACATCAGAATTCACATACATTATCCTCATTTAAGACAGTTTTGGGCCAGTGTTATACACAATACGATAGCTAATCAAAATAACTGCTATAGAGAAAACACACGACTTGTGTCCGTGGACTTTTGTATAAAAGTATAGAAGTGACTGATATAAAGCCCAAAAACTTCCTCTTGCCTTGTCACCTCACCTTGCCACGAAAAGCACAGCTACCGTGCAAAATGTATGTCCTGTATACATTCTTGGCATATTTGTTGGTAATTTGATAATTACACTCGTCATAGATATAAAACAAACTCATCAGCCTACCGTTTCATTTCGCGCAACCGAACACAACACCATAAGAAGCCAAATCTTCAAAAGAGCCCGTTTCATGACGGCAAGCTTTGTTAAGTCTTGTGCGAACTACTGTCTATTGAAGTCTATTTAAAGTCCACACGAGGAGTCAGCCGACGAATGACAAAAGACAAGAGTTTAACAGGTTTAACAGACCAGTTTAGTTGACAGTAATGTTAAGCGCTAAGGCACATCACGTGCAAATCAATCAGCTGCACCTTTAGACTTCACTTGACTAACACCATTAGATAAAACAAAGCCAAATATGGTCAATATTGTAGAATGTGTATTACTAGAGTCCAGGATGTGTTCATAGGGGTGGCACACAAATCCTCATTATTTCAATATAAAAATGTGGTTGACTATAAAGTACTAGACTATTTTAGTGCCGAAAACACCGCTGAATACAATTAATTTCGACTTAATTGTAATGGAGATATTTGTGAATTACTATATCAAGAGGGAATATGATTTTTTTTGTATTATTCCTCACCTCCAGGTAGTTTAATAAAGGGGCTCTCTATAGCTTAATTGCTCTGTCAGTTTGGTTTTGGCTCTCAAGCCCCCCCCCCCCAAAAAACCGTGTCCTCTAACATTACATACTCATGGCTGAGGCATGCAGTTAGTGATAAGAATGTGAAAAAGGCCGTAAGACAACAACACATAAATTGTAAAAATTTGTTGTTTTGTGCTTTTAAATGTTTCATTTTCGTTTGCACTTTTAAAATGTATGACAAAATAGCGCATATTTAGTATAAGAGCATTTACTCGTGCACTAAAGTGACTAGTAGTCATCGCCTCTGTGTTCTGCGCGACTGACACGCTATAATTTAAGGACGATGCATGCGTGTGATTCTATAATAGTGGACTTGAGTGATTCCCGGCTTTCGAATGGACTTGTGAAAGAACTTCAACTCCCTCAGAATATGCGTGGATTAAAGATTAAAGGCACGATCACTTTTCCAACTAGTCTGCAGTAACGTGGTGAACGCTAAGTGTGGGGTTTTAGCGTTCGGACGCTTGGGATTTTAAGATGTAACGTTAACATTATATAACACCTTTCGAAATCGCACTTCTCCTTTTTGCGCTGTGTAATTGACAGCACTCTGATCCAATGGCATCGTATTCGGGAACGGATTGGCAGCGAACCAGACAGTGTGTTCTTCTTCAAGCGACGCCACGCTGTCGATTAATGTATGACATCCAGTGTTGCCAACTTCTCTCATGGAAAGTAGCAACTAGCTAAAGCCAGTTTGAAAAGTCGCTAAATGCCGCTAGATGAGTGTCGTCATACGCATAATTAGCATATTCATGACGTCATCGCGTCGTATTGCCATTTACATGAGATGGGTATAAACGGAGGTCGGAGGCAGCCGCAAGTGGGTGGGACGAATATGTATTTTAGTTTCCTGACTTGTTGTGGTTCTCTCTTTATACCACGTGTGAAATAATTAAATGAGAGTTGATTCTTTTCTCTTCTGTGTTAAGTTCTTGTCGCACTTTTATGACTTGATCTCTTTATGAGATTCTGATTAACAATCTCAATCGGGCTATTTTTTTTTCAAATTTCCAGATGATGCACGATATTCAACGATTACAACACTAGTTATTAAACATAAGTTTGGGAGGAATAAGCCCATCTAATCTGTGTTCCTGTGGCTCAGTGGTGGAGCATTGCATTAGCAGCGCAAAGGTTGTGGGTTCGATTCCCAGGGAACACATGTACTGACAAAAACATGTATAACCTGAATGTACTGTAAGTCTCTTTGGATAAAAGCGTCTGCTAAATGCATAAATGATCAAGCGCTTTGGGTGTAAAGCGCTATATAAATGCATCATTCATTCATAAATGTAATCTTCTAATTATTACCAGGATATAAAAGCAGCTTCTTTATGTAGTTTGCCTCTGTAATCATCATTATTTTGAAGAATGTGGAAAACCAAACAGTTGCTGGTCCCCAGTGACTTCCATAGTATTTTTTTATATCCTACAATCAAGTGGACCAGCAACTGTTTGGTTACCCACATTCTTTGAAATATCTTCTTTTGTGTTCACCACAAGAAATAAATTAATACAGGTTTGGGACAACATGTCAGTGAGTAAATAATGACAGAAATACAATTGTAGGGTGAACTATCCCTTTAATGACAGTCGGCTGCATGTTTAATACTGTCCCTTTAAGAGCTGCACGCATCTAATATACAGGCACGCTTCGGTTCCACTCACCGGTTTAATTTCATTTTAAACATAACCAACTGAGTCTATATGTAAACCTTGTGTGTTTTGACAGTATTGGCTCAAAAGATAACTTAGTTGAGTAATCAGGCGCTGTTAGGGGCCGCTCACATATCGCGTCTTTTGCGCGCTCAAGTTCGTTATTTCAAATGTAGACGCGCGGTATGCGCGCTCATAATGGAAGCGACGCGGTCGCGGTGCGACGCGCTAGCGCTCGTTTTTCCGCGTCGCGCGCATCGAGATAAAAACATCTCAACTTTTCAGAATGCCGCAAGCGCACCGCACCTTCTTGTAACGGAGAGCGCAGCTGATGGTTGCTTAGCAACGACAAACGCCTCCGGAGCGCAACCGCCCGAGCGCTTTGGAAAAAAGGAGAAAGCAGCGCGCCTAGCGTTTTCCATGCGTTTTTAGGCGCGATATGTGAAGCGACCCTAAAGACAGGCTTTTTAGTTCGCGTTTGGTGCACGGGCTCAGAAAAAGCACACTTTAGACGAGCGAATGAAAAGCTTAACCTGCTTTAGCTCCCGGTCACGTGGCACATGCTGTGCAGTAATTCTTGAACGTTTAGCAGAGAACTGTAGAGGTCGCACCACAGCAATTATTTGCACTCGCACAAATGCTCCCAAATATATTTTGGAGTCGCACAGATTACATTTCGGGAGCATATGCGACCAAAATGGTCGCAATTTCGAGCCCTGAACACAGGGTATAAACGGAGGTCGGAGCCAGCCGCAAGTGGGTGGGACTTATGCTGCAAGTGGGTGTGACTTAAGCTGCAAGTGGGTGTGACTTAAGCTGCAAGTGGGTGGGGCTTAAGCTGCAAGTGGGTGGGGCTTAATCTACAAGCGGGTGGGGCTTAAGCTGTGCGTGGGTGTGGCTTAAGATGCAAGTGGGTGTGACTTAAGCTGCAAGTGGGTGGGGCTTAAGCTGCAAGTGGTGTGGCTTAAGCTACAAGTGGGTGGGACTTAAGCTGTAATTGGGCGGGGCTTAAGCTGCAAGTGGGTGGGACTTAAGCTGCAAGTGGGCTGTACATACCAACAGAAGGTTTTGATTGGTTTGTTTGATGTCACGTGGGTTGAGTTTGTTGTGGTACTAGTGGGTGAAAGGACACGGCGGCGGTACCGTAGATGAGTGGAAGAGGTAAGCGTGATGGCCAATTGTTGTTTGTTTTGTAAAACAAAAAAGTATTACAAGCTGTGAATAGTGCATTTTCTTGGTGGCTTTTGTACAATGCTTTCTTAGTACCAGCTTACTGTGTGTGCCTGACAATATCTTTTTTATCTACTAAAATAATTTGCTCACCAGGTTATGGATACCGAAGACCATAAGCTGCTAACGTAATTGCATAGCATTATAATTTTGGTAACACTTTCTATGAAACCCATACAATACATTATACGGGTATTTTAAGGCATTATATTGAATGCATAATGCATTATAAAAACTATATAAAATAACAGTTTAATGTATTATAATACTTACTGGTTATAGCTTTTTAGAGTATGATGATTTTATAACACACAGTGAACACTTTGCATCCACTTAAGTTACACTGGATTATATTTCTCATAGTCATAATGTATTTTAAGTCTCACATCTTGCCACTTTTCTTATGCTACTTTACTTAAAGCCATCAATGACCACTTATAAGTATAGTAACAATAATAGTAATACTTTTTTTTATCTCTCAAACAGACATAAGGGAGATAGGAGATATCAGATTGCTTTGAACTATGTTAATATCAGTTGTTGTTAACATCAACAACAGCTGTTGTTAACTCTGCAACTTCATGTCAACGAGCAGTCATTGGAGTATTAGTAGTATGTCTGATAAATATATGCTAATATTTTATTTTGATGGTTCTCCTACAGACAAACAGCAACTTTACATGTCAACATTGTACCTCTAACCTTAACCTGAGCCTACTAATACTCTAATGAGAGTTAGTTGACATGTAGTTACAAAGTTGCTTATAGTCAATAGTCTAAGGGGACACCAAAATGAAATGTAACCTAGCATATAAACATAGCTTTGTTTTAGTTGAAATGATTAACTAGCTCTCATCTAAATGAATATTAGCCTCACAGGGAACTCTCAAATAACACTCCACAGCTAACCACTTACAAGATGTACTGTAGTAAGATACTATCTTATATAATCTCAAATATATGGTCCCATTATCAATGTAAAAGTAGATTTAATATGGTGTTCATTGTGTTATAAATAATCATAATCGTAAAAGTTATAAGCACACATGCATAAGCTTTATAATTGTTGTTATGATCATTTATAAGGCGATATAACATATCATACGTTTTTTTTTATAATGCATTATGCATTCATTAAAATATCTTAAGAATACCCTTATAATGTATTATAAATATGGGCTTCATAGAAAGTGTTACCGTAATGTTTTTTACATTTTGGACTGCACTTATAAACTGTAAATGTCTTAAACGTTTGTTAATAGATACTGTTTTTATACAGTCTATGATAGAAACACTGTAAAAAGTGAACAGTTGGATCAACTTAACAAAATACTTCAATTGGTAAAATAATTTTTTCAACTCAATATATTACAAATAAAGGTATTTTTTTAGGTGTTACCAATTAAAGTATTTTTTAAGTTGATCAAACTGTTCACTTTTCACAGTGTAATTTTTTAAAGAATAAAGTAAATTTTCAAAAGCACTAGAACACATCTATTAAACCACAATGTAATATCATTAAAACATATTTTATTTAATACTAATAATAATCAGTTTTGTGTAAATGGTGTATAAACTAGCGTTTTGTCTAGTGGTGTTTAAAAGGAATGTCTATTGTGCTGAATTAATGATTGTACATCATTTGATTCATCAGAAATACAATGATTTACCCACCCGGAGATTTCTAATTAGTACATTGATTTGTGTAACATGTTCTGAAAAATATTTATGTGTGATTTGCTGTAATTTGATTTAAAACAATCTGCAAAATAAAAAATGTGCAGAACAGGCAAACAGTAACTACATTTTCTCAACAGTACTCAATGATATCTTTATTTATCACACATTTACCTCCTAAGTGCAATTGCACCTCACGTTAATGTTCCTTGGTAGGCTTAGGCTACTGTAAAATAATTAAATGTAAACAGAAATATGCTTAAATAGCTACAGTTAAAGTATTTAAAGTTAGACATGGCAAAAGGTGTAAAGACATGATTTAAATGTTGACAGTGAATGGTATTGGATACAAACAATAATAACAAAACTAAGAACTATGAAAATGCATTATATTTATTTCATTTTAAACTACGATGAAATTCAGGCTAGCGGCATAAGCTCCTCCCACTTGCTGTTATCAGGCTCCTCCCACTTGCTGTTCTTGGCGCAAGCTCCTCCCACTTGCTGTTATCAGGCCCCTCCCACTTGCTGTTCTTGGCGCAAGCCCCTCCCACTTGCAGGTCTCCGGGCTGCAGCGATACCTACTTGATTTACATTTGTTTGTCTCTCTGTGCTCATACTGTATTTTAATGCTGCCAAATTCTCAATACAACTGTTTTAATTGATATATTTGACAGTTTCTGTTGTCAGTCAATGGGATAAATATGAAAAAGTGACTGAAACAGCTCTTTAACCAGCTCTCCCTTCCAAGAAGTTAGCTCCAACCCTGATCAAACTCACCTGCCTGTGATTTTCTAATGATCTTGACGAATCTGATTAATATGTTCAGGTGTGTTTGATTAGGGTTAGAGCTAAACTCTGAAAAAAAAGGATCAAGGAGCTTTCTGTACTTTGTTTGTTTGCGCCCCCCCAAATGTTTTTAGCACCAGCCGCCACTGGCTGTACAGTATGCATTTCGATTAATAACGTTAAATATACATGGACATTACAGTGCAGTGTGGATGAAGAGATATTTGTTTTGACGTTCTGAAGGGCGGAGTCGTGACGGACAGCTGTAGCAACATGGAGGGGCCATGGGCGTAAATTTCATTTAACAGTAGGGGGGGACAATAAATATAAAATTTCTCATGAGCAATTTTTGAAGGGGACATAAATAATACAGTCAAATTGTACTTATAAAGATATGTCCCCACAGTGAAAAACTTTGCTTCTATCATTATTATTGTATACGGAGACTGCGTCATTATGGTTATTTTCAAAGTTTTTCTCAGGTTCAATGACAAAGCAGATCAGCACATTTCAAACAGCCACAAACCAAGGATAAGAAATAAAATCCCTTTTATTTCATCCATGCCGACGATTGTAATGATGCCAGGTTGTTTACCTCAGCTTAGAGCGCCTGCTCGTGCTGCTTCTCAGAATGTTTGGTCGCTATAGCAACCAGCTGTAGTGGAAAACTGTAGGTCCGAAACAGAGCAGAACGCTCGGTTACTGTCGTAACCTCGGTTCCCTCGAGCGGAACGAGACATCACGGAGATTTCTCCCGTTATGGGAACTTCTTCCTTCAACCTTTCCTGAAGTCCTATTGGCTCACGCCAGTCAAATGACTGGCCAATTGTCGCATAAAGCATGCAAATATGGCGAGCTCGAGACAGTATAAATGCGATGCTCGCGGCAATTATATCAGAATCGGATACTGAACACCGTAAGCTGAGGAGTAGCGAACACGGGCGTCTACCGTGATGTCTCGTTCCGCTCTCAGGGAACCGAGGTTACGACAGTAACCGGGCGTTCCTATCGAGCTGTCACGAGACATCACGGAGATCTCCGTTATGGGAACGATATTAAATCCCGCCGTGAGAGAGGCTATGAAGCCCTACCCCAAAACACAGCAGATAGAATACGCATGCGTAGACACTTCCCACAATAGTGACGCTGTAGGCGAGCTCACAGCTGATAGGTGGCTGTAAGCCAATGAGCGTCTAACCCAAAGGTATACAAATTTGCATATCTGGATAGAAATAACGTTGGCTGCGCTGAAACAGGGCAACTTGCACAACGAGCATAAGGAACTGCACAGACTGTATAGCATGACCCCAACCTAGCATGATAAAAGTATCGCTAGATAAAACAACACAAATACAGGAATCTGCACTGAGCACAGGGCAGAACAACCGTATTAGTAAAGGGTATGCAGAGCAAACAATGTAGTAAACATGCATCAGCCACTTACCGACAGCACCTGGGAGGCAAAAGACTGAACGTCCAGCCTGTAAAACCTGGCAAAGTATTCTCAGAAGACCAGCCGGCTGCAACACATATATCTTGAATAGACATACCTCTCGACCAAGCCCACGAGGAAGCCATGGCCCTCGTTGAATGCCCCCTAATGTGTAAAGGACATTCCAAACCTTGGTTCGTATACGCAGCCGTAATAGCGTCCACGATCCAGTGGGAAAGCCTCTGTTTAGACACAGCACGGCCTCTCGCACAACCACCATAAGCATACAAATAGCTGGTTAGATTGTGGCTAAAGCTCGAGAAATCCTCAAAGCCCTGACAGGGCACACAGTCTGAGCATCTGCCTCACTCGAGGCTGCTGACTCGGAAGACAGGCAGACAGAGAAACAGTCTGTATCTTGAAGGGTGTAGAAAGTGATTTACATACCCATTCTTGGCCTGAGAGTGGCCTGCAGTCACCGGGTCCAGCGAATACAGTCACTATCCACAGAAAAGGCGTGCAAATCTCCTATGCGCTTGGCTGGAGTGCAGTTTTGAGAGACAACTCCTTCAAACCCACTGATGATAACGGCTCAAAAGGTGGCTGAGAGAGCTCTTAATACCACCTCTAGGTCCCAAGGCAGAACTGAAGGTGGCCTCGGAGGGTGTAGCCTTCTCGCTCCCTTAAGAAAACTCACCACCATGGGGTCTCTGCCGATCGACTGGCCACCCTGCGGTGAACGGAACGAGGCAATGGCCGCCACATAGACTTTTAGCGTCGAGGGTAACGATCCACTATCCAGCCTGTACTGCAGGAAACTCAGAACATCCAACACGGTGCAAACAACCGGGTCGATGTGAGCCTGATGGCACCATTTCACAAACACTCCCCATTTTAAGGCATATAATCGTCTTGTAGAGGGTGCTCGCGCTTCCGTGAGTGTGCCGACCACACGAGCCTGCAATGCGTCTAGCTCCCCTGACAACCCTGAAGCAACCACACATGAAGGTTCCATAGTTCTGGGTTCGGGTGCCACACCGAGCCGTCCACCTGAGATAACATGTCCTTCCTGACCGGAATCGGCCAGGGGGGGGCTATCAGCAGCTCTGTCAGGTCCGGAAACCAAGGCTGGTTCGGCCAGTTCGGAGCTATGAGTATGACGGACGCTCGCTCCTCCCTGATCTTGCATAACACCAGAGGCAATATCTTGATCGGAGGAAACGCATAAAGCCTGGCTGTCGGCCAGCGCTGTGAGCGTCCTTCCAGCGGGAGTGGGACAGAGAGAAGAACGACGGCAGTGTGCATTCTCGCTCATAGCGAATAAATCCACCTCTGCTTCCCGTAGAGGTTCCAAATCATCCGAACTGACTCGGGGTGTAACCTCCATTCCCTTGAGGAATTCTCCTCCTTGAAAGCATGTCTGCCCGCGATTCAAAAGACCGGGATGTCGTTGCTCTGATGGATAGAAGGCGAGAATCCGCCCATAGCAGTAACATCGCTGCCTGCTTGCACAAAGCCTTGAGCGGACGCCGCCCTGGCGATTTATGTCGTGTTGTCGGTGCGAATCAGTACATGCTGCCGTTCCAGTTGTGCTTGAAACTCCTTCAGAGCTAAAAAGACTGCTTCCAATTCCAATCGGTTTATGTGCCACGGATCTGAGGCTCTGACCACTGCCCCGGCTGGCATCCCTCACACCGCTCCCCAGCCGGCGTCGATCGTCCGTTGTGACCACCAGCGTGAGGTTACCAACCCCAGGGGACTCCCGGCTGAAGAAATTCGGGTTGCGCCACGGGCCAGAGCTTCGATGCAGCAGCGGGTGACGCGATACTCAAACGTCCGAGGTCCATGCCGTCCAGGGGACTCGAGTTTTCAAGCCACAGCTGCAGTGGTCGCATGTGTAATAAGCCCAGATGACACACTGCCGGCTGGCGCCATGAGTCCCAGTAGTCTCTGAAATTCTTTCAAATGAACAGAGCTGCCTTCTCTGAAATGGCGTAGGTAAGACAAAATGGCCGCCACAGCGCTCTCGCGAGCGGGCTCTCATTCTAGAGTCTATGCAAACTCCCAAATACAGAATGGACTGACTCGGGCGAGAATGCTCTTTCGACTGTTCACACATAGCCCTAGGGACTCCAGGTGAATAAGCAGCGAGTCTATATGGCTGAGTAGCGTGTCCCGGGACTGAGCTAAAATCAGCCAATCGTCCAGATAATTCAGGATGCGCATCCCGCCCGCTCTGAGGGGAAAGTGCTGCATCCACACTTTGAAAATGTGCGGGGCCAAAGCCAGCCCGAACGGGAGAACAGAGTATTGATGCGCTGTGTTCTCGAAGCAAACCTCAGAAACCGTCTGTGATGCGGCGCTATCTGAATGTGAAAGTCGCGTCCTTCAAATCCACGGACGCAAACCAGTCCCCAGGCGAATCTCGCCAGGATCTGCTTCAGCGTTACCATCCTGAACTGGACGTTGCAAAGCGCTCTGTTGATGGGTCTGAGATCCAAAATTGGGCGAAGCCCCATCCCTCTTGGTACACCGCAGTAGCGGCTGTAAACCCGCTCTCCAGCTCGTGTGGAGGGACTCGCTCTACTGCTCCTTTCTATAGCAGACAGCCAATCTCTTGCCTCAGAGCCTGGGCATTTCGAGGCGATGTTAGAGACTGCACCACGCCATTGAAGCAGGGTGGTCTGCGTCTGAATTGAAGAGTATACCCGCTCTATCACGTTGAGTAGCCAACGCGAGATTCCCGGAATAACCTTCCACGCGCTTATGAACTGGCCACGCAGCGGCTTTAGCTGCTCGGGTTGCTGTGCGCTATAACCTGTGTTGGATGCGGACCTGCACTGCACTGAGGCGGGCAAGGGGAACCGCATTTATTGAGTGAGGAGGAGAAAGCTCTTTTTGTGAGAAAGTATGCATTTTATTGAATGGACACTCAACACACACACATTTGGGCAGCTGAACTTTGGGCGCTTGGGCGCGGGCTGCTCTCGCTCTCCTCCTCCCTCCGATCGTCAGGAAGACGGCTTAGCAGCCGGGGCGGGCGAGTCGCGTCGCGGGCTTCTCCGCTGACCTTGGCGCTTCCTGCCGGAGCCCCACACCTTCCTCCGGACGTCTGGCTCCTGTCGAGGAGCAGTAGCAGTAGCCCCAGCCTGGGCAGGCCTGGGAAAATCTCTCCGCTGGGCAGAGCCATGCGCTGACGAAGATCTGGATCTGGCAGTCTGTTGCTGGGGGCGCGTCTGGGCATCACGTGACTCATCGCTTTCGCGCTTTTGAGTCTCAGCAAATCGCTCGGTTATGGTCTCCACGGCATCACCGAAGAGGCGGAGGGAGATATAGGCGTTTAGGAGCACCTTTCGATCGGCATCCTTTAGATCAGCTAAGTTTAGCCAGAGGTGCCTCTGAAGGACGCGACCATAAAGCCCATGGCCTTACCCACAGACTGGGCCGCCGCTGGCCGCCATCAGCGCGAAGTCCGTTGCAGCGCGCAGATCCCTTGTCGCCTCAGGAGTGAGGACTCCGCCCTCCGCCGCTTGCAGGAGTTTGGCCTGGAACACCTGCAGCACTGCCATGGCGTAACGCTGATGCCGCCTCGCCATCAGAGGCATACGCCTTTATTAGCGAGATGGGCGGTGGTTCTGCACGGCTTCCGACGGAAGGCTGATGTCCGGGCCTAGGGACTTCGCTGCTGCAGGGCACAGGTGTGCAGCAACGGTCTCCTCGACGGGGAGGCGCACGTAACCGTGGGCCTCCGCCCCATCCACGTGGGAGAACATGGCCTGCGTGTTAGAAGTGGGCCAGCGCCCGATTGGGGCGCAGACCACGTCTTCACAAGCTGTTCATGAACATCGGGAAGAAAGGCACCGATGTCCTTTGAAGTACCACGAGTCGAGCTTACTCCTGACAGGCTCCTCCGGAGGATTCCAGGTGAGCTCCAACTCCTGAACAGCTTTCGACAGAACCCTCATGAGCTCCTCCTGGAGGCCTGAAGGCTCTGAGCTGCCTAGCTGCTCGGGCTCCGATCCAGCCCAACCGTCCTTCTCCGAGGCCGAGATGGACATGGCCTCGTCGCCCTCCTCGTGGCCAAAAGCTACGAATCCTCAATATTGGAAGGGGGCGGAAACAGTCCTCGGGGAAAGAGATCGGCGAATGGCGACCGTTGGGTTCGGACGGCACGGCAAGGCAGCGCTCCGCCGCCCGGAGAGGGGCTCACCAGCGGCACGCTGGCGGCAGTGAGCCCGACCCGAACAGGCCGCGAACCATCCGGGCGCGGGCTCGAGCACGCGGACCAGGAGGTCCGCGCAGTCCAGTCCACAGTCCCGCCTCGGCGTGAGCCAGGCAGGCAGGCGGCGCAATGGAGATGCTGATCCAGCGGTTCGATGGGTCCCGCGCAGATCTTACACACTGAAGCCATCACGAGTTCAAGGTGAAGTAAAAGATTCTGATATAATTGTCGCGAGCATCGCATTTATACTGTCTCGAGCTCGCCGTATTTGCATGCTTTGCGACAATTGGCCAGTCATTTGACTGGCGTGAGCCAATAGGACTTCAGGAAAGGTTGAAGGGAAGAAGTTCCCATAACGGAGAAATCTCCGTGATGTCTCGTGACAGCTCGATAAGGGAACCGAACTGAACCGAACCGAGCTGGTACCAGTCAGTGGAAAACCCCCATAAGTTGCAGTGCACTATGCAACAAGCTATTGTAAACAAGTTAACGTTAACTAGATAAGTAATATTTTAATCGCTAATACAGCAGATTCTTGGAAAATTAAATCGGTAACGTTAATCAGCATTTTTGCCGCAACTAATTTATGAATGAGTCTGCTGCATCAACTACATTAAAGAGAATCACTTTATTTAAAGTGAATAAAGTACCCTACTTACTGGAGTTCAACATTACCTGAGCCGCAGCCACACACCTGACTCGTGTGTGGAGTAGGTGAGATGAACTGGGAAAGCAGGCAGTGGGCCAAACCACTGTGAGGAAGGGGAGGGGGAACTCAACTGTATCTAAAAGCACTTTTTGCGTTTTTTTTCTACTTACAAAATTATTTTAGGTATACATACATATATTTTTCACAATAGAGAGTGATTTTTTAAATATTTTTTTTTGGGGGGGACAACCCTCGGATGGGGGGGGGGCATGTCCCCTCCGTCCCCCCCCGGGATTTACGCCCATGGACAGATGATGGAGACCAACGATGCAAGTTACAGGTGAACAGGTGATGCTCCAAACAGTATACCAACACAGAATGCACATACATGGAATGCTATGAAGATGTGGATTCTATTTTAGATTGTGATAGACTAGATATCATTTATACAGTCTCCTGAAAGAATAAATCTGATCATATAAAACACAAAATGTGAAATGTTCTCCAATTCGCTTATGCAATTTTGTACATTACTACTTAGAAGAACATTAAAATGAAAAATAACTCCATCAATATTTAAGAAAAGTGCTTATGGCATATAGTAAAATAAGATTCTGGGTGTAATGTGCTTTATATAGCCTGCTTTTGAAACTCAAAATGACATTTGTAAATGCAAAATATGACAATTTCATGTATTTTGATTTCCACAAATATTTTAAGCAGCACAACCGGTTTCAACACTGATAATAATAATAAATGTTTCCTGAGAAGCAAATCAGCACATTATAATAATATCTACACAATCATGTGACACTGAAGACTGGAGTAGTTGAGCTTAATGAATCAATTACAATTTAAATCATAGTATTATTCAGAAAGAAAACTCTTATCTTATTTGTTTACCAAAATAATTGTGTGACTAAATCTAAATGTACAACATCTATGGCCACAAAAAAACACATAATCAGAAACACCTCTTAATTCAAAATAAATCACATGTCTGTATTCAAAATATTAATTCAAGACTTACAAATGAAGCTTCATGAAGATTAACTTCATTTACACAAAAATAAAAGTATCAGCGAGACAAACAGTGCATAAGCGATTTTAAAAACCATCAGATCATCCCAAAAACACATGTATGATCAACTATGATTATAATTATGAGAACTACATACAGAAAGTTGTGTGCACTGACAGGTAAAAACACAAACTGTATTATATTTCTGTATACTGTAGATCAATCTCGCACTGAAGCAGAATGTCTTTATTCTTTCTGGAGTGAAATTCATATAAAGCCGGTCATAGCATAGACCAGATGTGATGTATAGAAATGACTTTGATTCAGGATGCTTTCTAAAAATAAAACATTCCTAAATGTCCCTTTTTCTTGGCTCCTCCACCTGTATGTTATTTCCCTCCATATAGATGGATTTTGACAAAAGAGACTGTCTCCCAGTAATCTTTATGTCCCTTTTCATAAATGACATAAATGTATTTGCTGTCCTCAGCAGAATCTCCCTTGAGTGATGTCATAGACGAATAACCACTTGGCCCCGCCCAGATCTGGACTGCCTCCTTTTCCCATGACGTCCCATTAGTGAAGGACCAGCGGAGAGTTAGGTTGACCCCTGCGCAAGCAAATAACAATTAATCTTCCATGAAGCTTTAACTGTGATATCCGAGTAATTAGGGATGGGCGATATGACGATATATATATCGGATGGACGAAATAAAAAGTCTATTGTTTCATATTATGTTCTATCGTTTATATCGTGGTGTCTACGGTAAAACCTTTTCATCATTTGAGTGGCTGTGATCTTTATACGGCGCCCTCCACGAGATGTGAAGAAGAGACAGAACGACCACAAAACCAGAAGCTCGTTACTAAACGAGGACTGCATCTGTAGCACGGTCACGCGTTTTTAAGCACTGCAGTTTTAAAACAACCGGTTTTAAGCCGTTGAAACACAAACACCTCCTATATGCGTGCGCGTCTCTTTCTGTGTGAGAGGAGCGCCTTTTCTTTTTCACCGACTTTGAACAATTACATAAACACACTTATATGCGTCAGAATCCCCGTCTTTGCAAGTATCCTCGTTAACACAGTGATTTAGGTCTTAAGAGCGAGTAAACGCAGAAAGAGGAAACACAATGTAACAGTGTATTAGATCCGGACTTCGCTCTTAAAGGGGAAGCGTTCCAATATTGATCTGGACTTCGCTCTTAAAGGGGAAGCGTTCCAATATTCGTTCATATTAATCATAACACACTGCTAGAACATCTCTCACTGCCCTCGACTAAATCACTTCTGTAACTTTAATCAGAATAAATAACAATAATAATGATATATTTATAATATGTATAGAATCTATACATAATACACGTGTTAATTATATCTATCATAGATGGATACATAGATATAATTAACACAGTGAAGACTAATTAATTTATGTAGCGTTTCTTATTTATTGTAGTTTTTTGTCCTATTGCTTGCAATTAGTTTCTTATCCTTATTTCATCACTGACTGTTTATCTTCAGTGAGGTTGAGTTTCTCTCTTTAGGCTTGTATTAGTTTGACATTGGTGACAAGGATTATGAAAATTATATGGTATTAAAGATTTTAATATAATACAATTTTTAAAAGAACTAAAAATCCCTATATGGTGATATATATTGTCATCGTGATATAAACGTGTCATGTCGTGATATAAGGTTTTGGTCATATCGCCCCCCCCAGGAGTAATTCTTGAGCTGCTCTTCCTCACTGTGCTGAGCGCTGCATGGGTTGGTGAAGTACATCACTCCTTGTTTCTGCAGGGCTCCGGCTGCGACGGCGGGGTCGATCAGTGTTTTATCAAACACCAGCTCTTCCACAGGAAGAGTCTCACCCCCGTCCAAACTTCGCACTATCATTCGACAGCGGCAGTGGTAGTTGTTCTGGTTGCGCACATTGATGACTATACTTCCATCCTCTAGTTCCACTGGCTGTTAAGGATGTGAGAGAGTATATCAAGTCAAACAGGAAGTCAATTGGTGCAAATTGCAAACATGTTTGCACAATTTATTGATAGGGGTGTAACGATTCATCGATATATCAATACAATGTATGACGATACGATGCATCGATGCCATGAGTAAAATATCGATATCTGTAGTAGAAAAAGGCACCTTTATTTTGGCACTGTCCACATTTTCACATAATGTCCGTCTATGCATTACCACCAACGCGTGCATTCTCATTCAATCTCACGTGTCAGGACTGAAGGCACGAGGCGAGCATATAAAGATCTCAAGCGCACACACATCTGAAGCACACACACACACACACACACACACACAGACATCTGAAGCGTACACACACACACATCTGAAGCGCACGCACACACACATCTGAAGCGCACGCACACACACATCTGAAGCGCCGCACACACATCTGAAGCGCACGCACACACACATCTGAAGCGCCGCGCACACACACACATCTGAAATCTGAGCGCACACACACACACACATCTAGAATACTGAATTGAGCTCTTCTCTGCTTCTTTTTGTGCATGGATGAATAAATACAGACAAAACTACATCAAAATGCCTATATTGGCTAATATCCTTGTAAACAGTCGGTTAAGCATGTGTCTTAACTTTAAACAGTTGAGAAAGAAAACACATGTGCATCAGTATATTAAATCTGTGGTTTTGTTCTTAAAGTGAAAGAAAACTAATAATAAATATAATGCTGTCAAAGAAAAAAAAATTGCTCTGCTCCTGACTAAATAACCTTTGTAACATCAAAAACTATTCATTTACAGGCTCTTTAATTTATACAGTGAAGATATATTTTACATTTGATTATTATATTTCTGTAGCGTACCTGAAAATGTATTTTAGACTGAGCTGAAAAACACGGTTTACTGAACTTGTGTCTCTCTTCTATTGTATTTATTTTCTGCTATTGCTTGTAATTTGGTTATCTGTAGAAAAGATGTTTGACACTGAGCCCATAGTAGCATTTTTAGATTTATGTTCATGTTATATAGATTTGGTTACATTTGTGAGTTAATAAAAAATTTAGATGGTTGTTTAAAATAGGTATATAAGATCATAATATCGCTATATTGATCGATATACTCCTGTATCGTAAAAAATTGAGGAATCTACAAATATCGTATCGCTGGGTATGAGAATCGATATCGTATCGAATCGTGACGAACCATCAGATTTACACCCCTATTTATTGATTTTTTTTTTTACCATTTACAGTAGTGGTTAACATCACATTACATGTAACATTACTGTAAAAATAATTGTACTTTATGTTGTTTGGACATAAACTGAATTACCATATTATTGAAATACAGTAAGATGACCCATAAGTCGTTCCTGTGGCTCAGTGGTGGAGCATTGCGTTAGCAGCGCAAAGGTTGTGGGTTCGATTCCCAGGAAACACATACTGATAAATACATGTATAACCTGAATGCACTGTAAGTCACTTTGGATAAAAGCGTCTGCTAAATGCATAAAGATAAAGAAGTCCCTGTGACACTTCACATGATATTTTCTACATCAAACGTTGACTGCTGTAGTAACACTTCAGTATAGATGCACACTGAGTTGTTTAATATTACCTGACACTCATCTGGGTTGAAGTCCAAGGCTTGTTTAGGCTGGTTGTAAGGGATGCTCTTCAGGGAAGCTCCATATCTCCAGGATTTACCATGATCATCACTCAGGATGCAGAAGACTCCATCACCATCAATGGACCCGTGGCCACACACCACCAGACGGCCCACTTTGGGAGCATACCGTTTCTGTAAACACAGGCATACGGTGGACTAAAAGCATTCGCTGCAAAAGTACCATGTCAGCTTTCGTGTTCTCCTTTATAAACGAACACTTAACCACAGACAATAAAAAGTAGTTTTATATAACCCAAGAAGTCATAAAGCATGCTTGAGTTTTCCCAGAAGGAGGAACAGAAAAGAGACGGCGTAACCACACCTGTATGCCGAAGCCGGGCCCTGGAGCAAAGCTCTTCACCCCCAGCTCAACGGAGAGGTTTCGTGGGGTGCTCCAGCTGAACCCGTCATCCAGACTCTGCACCATCATGGTGTTGGAGGGCTTGCAGTGGTAACGGTGGAAACACAACGAGTAGATGAGTATCACAGCACCAGTCTCTTCATCCACCACAACCGAACCTAGATTCAACCCATCTGCTAGAGAACCATCATCCACTATGAACGAAGTGGGAGACCAGGTGGCTCCTGAGAGATGTTTGAAAAAGAAACGCAATTTCGTTTAATCTAAAATAGCCATTTATAGACTAGTGAAAGAAGATGGTTCACCTTTGTCTGCCGAGCGTCTCAGTGCAATGAACTTTGCGCCGATGTCTCCGGAAGATGTTTTCCTGGCCTCAGAGAACGCCAGCAGATTGCCACGCATGGTGAAGGTCAGCAGAGGGATCCTGTAAGTGCTGACCTGACCGGCTCCACCGCCCACCCATAGCACCTGCTCCTCGTATATCAGCGGGTCAATCTGTGCGGAGCAGTAAAACACAGGAATAAAGACTTATGAGAGACCTTCCACCATATGACAATCACATGACAAACATGCTTAATCAATGCAACTCACTCTAGGACATAAAAAAGCTTTTAACAATACTTTGATGATCAGTATGAATACACATAATATACATGCATGAATAAACGAATTAAATAACCCCTCTAAAATAGACTACTGGTTCTTTCGCAGTATCTAACAAATAATCCTAGCTGGTGCGGGTCAATGTGCAAGTGACTGTTTATGTACAACAAAAAGCAAGAGAAGATTTTACATCAAAATGTAAATATACTTATTTTTAAATGAGATCTGTTAACTAGCACAACTGGTTTAGTTCAATGTCACACTTGATTCAGCATACATGTTATAATCAAACACATTACCAGCATGTAAAAGCACTTAGCACAAAAACATTGCAGTTTGGGGACAGAACAGGACAATATGATGTGTTTTTACCTGAAGCTTGTCTGCTCGCGTGCCGGAGAGCGCCGCTATTACAAGTATAAACCGTCGAATAAAATCCATTGGAATAACAAAAGACAGCGCAAATATGACTGGAAATAGGAAGCGACACTTTCTCGCTTGAGGTATTTCTTTCCTATGATAAGACTTGTGAATCCTGAAGTGTCTACATGACAACGACACACAACTCACATCCTTAAAGCAGCGAGTCATATGACTGACACCACGTGACGTCAGAGTCACATGCCTGGTCAATTTACATAATACAAGACTAGGGCGGAAGAGGGAAATGTGTTATTTTATTATATATTTTAAAGCGAGTATTGTTTTGAATGTAATGGCAAGATCTTTGTAGACTCGGTTGGCTTTTATTTTTGGTTACATTTTATGAATAAACTACAAATATTTTATTTTTTGTATATTTATACACAATAGCCTGTATTATATTTATAGTGGGCTGGAATGCATTATTCAAGATTATATGTAATACTATTTTTACGTAACAATGTTTACATTCATTTGATTTCTCCTAGT
Organism: Gymnocypris eckloni scoliostomus; assembly: GCA_027564155.1. Lineage (NCBI taxonomy): Eukaryota > Metazoa > Chordata > Actinopteri > Cypriniformes > Cyprinidae > Gymnocypris > Gymnocypris eckloni. The sequence goes on from CM050421.1 coordinate 27,953,212, forward strand.
AGAAAAAAATGCGTTTCCGAGGCATTCGGGAGTATAAATTAAGGCCAATGCTATCAGACCGACCTCAGCCAAAATATTTCTACATAAACATCGTTTCTTACAAAACGGGTTCAGTTTGTGTACTCTTGTGCTCACTTTTATTCCCCAGCAGGTGGAGTCAGTGAGGTGCGTTTCCCAAACACATAAACTATCACACACACACACACACACACACACACACACACACACACACACAAAACTAATCACACACACACACACACACACACACACACACAAACTAGTCACACACACACACACACACACACAAACTATCACATGCACACACACACACACACACACACACAAACTATCACACACACAAACTATCACACACACACACAAACTATCACATGCACACACACAACTATCACACACACACTATCACACACACACAAACTATCACATGCACACACACACACATGCACACAAACTATCACACACACACAAACTATCACACACACACAAACTATCACACACACACACACACACACACACACACACACACACACACACACACACATAAACTAATCACACACACACACACACACATAAACTAGTCACACACACACACACACAAACTATCACATGCACACACACACACACACACACACACACACAAACTATCACATGCACACACAAACTATCACACACACAAACTATCACACACACCAACTATCACATGCACACACACAAACTATCACATGCACACACAGAAACTATCACACACACACAAACTATCACACACACAACTATCACACACACGCACAAACTATCACACGCACAAACTATCACACGCACACACAAACTATCACACACACACACACACACACACACACACACACACATAAACTATCACACGCACACACACACAAACTATCACACGCACACACACACACACACACACATAAACTATCACACGCACACACACACATAAACTATCACACGCACACACACACACACACACTATCACACACACACACACACACACACACTATCACACACACACACACACACTATCACACACACACGCAAACTATCACACACACACACACACACACACACACACTATCACACACACACACACACACACACAAACTATCACACACACACACACAAACTATCACACACACGCAAACTATCACACACACACACACACACACACACACACACACACACACACACACACAATCACACACACACACACACACACACATAAACTAATCACACACACACACATAAACTAGTCACACACACACACACACACAAACTATCACATGCACACACACACACACACACACACACACACAAACTATCACATGCACACACACAAACTATCACACACACACAAACTATCACACACACACCAACTATCACATGCACACACACAAACTATCACATGCACACACAGAGAAACTATCACACACACACAAACTATCACACACACATAAACTATCACACACACACGCACAAACTATCACACGCACAAACTATCACACGCACACACACAAACTATCACACACACACACAAACTATCACACACACACACACACACACACACACACACACACATAAACTATCACACACACACACATAAACTATCACACACACACACACACACACACACACATAAACTATCACACGCACACACACATAAACTATCACGCACACACACACACACACACACACTATCACACACACACACACACACACACACTATCACACACAAACTATCACACACACGCAAACTATCACACACACACACACACACACACTATCACACACACACACACACACACACAAACTATCACACACACACACACTATCACACACACACACATATCACACACACACACACACACACACACACACACACACACACACACACACACACACACACACACACAATCACACGCACACACACACACACAAACTATCACACACACACACACAAACTATCACACACACAACACACACACACACACACACACACACACACACACACACACACACACACACACACACACACACACACACACACACACACACACATCACACACACACACACAAACTATCACACACACACACACACACTATCACACACACACACACACACTATCACACACACACACAAACTATCACACACACACACACACACACACACACACACACACACACACACACACATAAACTATCACACACACACACACACACACACACACACACAAACTATCACACACACACATATGGTCGCAAGTTCTGTGGTTACCATATTGAATTGCAACTCAAAGAAAAGGGTGTTTTATTTTTTATGAGAATACTGTTGATTTCAAAATATGGTATATTGTGAATGTACTCGTCATCTATGGAACACTTTTATTCACAAATGTAAATGGCCAGTGAAAAAAACGAATTTTACTCATTTTAAAACAGAAATAAGTCACTACCTTGTACACGTTAAAGGAAACAAGAAATAACAAAGCAAATAAATTACTTTGAAGCCTTAAATCTTTTGTAATTATTTGTGCTTGTTTACTGACATGTGATTTGTCTTATTGCTTTTCCTATTTATTTTCTTTCTACTTTTTGTTTTGATTTAATTTAAATGTTATTGCCCTTGTATGTTCTTTGTTCTAAAATCTGCAATAATAATAAATAAACGTTCTCTTATCAGCGTCACACACTTGTGTGGTTAGAAGAAGCATATTTTATTGTTAATAAGACATATGGGCTTAAATAAATATGATCCTGGGCACAACAAGCAAGCTAAAATGCAGTAAAAAAAAGTACTATCTAAATTTAAATGCATTTTAATTACGTATTTTTGCGCGTCCTTTGTAAGCGCCGTTATTAAAAAGTGCGCATGTGCATAAATACCTAACTGTGCGTTCACACCGGACGCGGCGAGAGCGTCAAAGAGGCCGGAAGTCATTCATTTTCAATGAGAGCCGGTGTTCTGACAATCTGTCCTACCCGCTCAGGATGTGCTACCAGTAGTTCAAGCTGCTGTGTCAATCTAACGACATGAGCTTCTTTCTCAGAATGAACTACCATCTTAATAAATGATGGAGAAACAGAGGTAGCACATATTGTCAGCTATTAAATACCTATCAGAATGAACTACCACCTTAATAAATGATGGAGAAACAGAGGTAGCACATATTGTCAGCTATTAAATACCTATCAGAATGAACTACCACCTTAATGGTACCTTAAGGTAGAATAATGAGAACATTTTGTCAGACAAAGATAACATTTATTGTCATTTTAATTCAGAATGAATTCATTTTAACTGAGCATTGAATGCTTGAAAAGTGTAAGCAAAGTATATTACGGGAATTTATAATTATTATATGTAATTCAAATCTGTACACAATAATATACACAGCATATATATATGTACTGTGTTTTAGTTTTTTTTTTTTTTACAGCTGATTTAGAACAAGATAGACTTACCCCAAAATGTTTATTATACGATGACCATTCCTATCTTTTGCTAAAGTGTCCCAGTGTAATTATAATTATTACAATAATTGGAAAAATTATTGTTGGGAAATGTAAACTAATATTTTATACTGGCACACTAAAGCAAAAGATAAAAATAGCCATCTTGAAAATAATTAAACAACACTAGACTATGATTTGCAATGGTTGCAATTGTATTTAGTTGAAAGATTCTCTGTAGTCACGACACCAGGGATGCAAGTTAGGTGTTCCCACCTTGAACACAAATTGCACTGCACCTAAAAAGAGTCAAGTGACTTAATTAAATCAACAATGCATTAAGTATGCATTAAAGTTTATCCTGTGAACATAGTTTGAATCTACATGTTATTTACCATGGTAAAGCTGTCAGAGATATTGTCTGGGTTTGTCTTGTTGCAAGCTGTGCAGATGGAAGAAACATCACCTTTTGGGATAAAGAGATAGGCCTTTACCAAAAGTACTTTAAAACCTTATCATTAAATTGTGTTTCGGTATGGAAGCCTGCTAATAAAGGGTATTAGCAATACAGAGTGTATGCTGTTGAAACACAAAAATAACCTCCAGCTATGACTTTATAATGCAAAAGTACATTAAATAAAAAATAAATTTACCACCATATTCAATTATTGCAAGCTATACATAATCTGGCCCTTTCCACAGCTTGTGTATCTGTGTGGATGTTCAGAGCTCCGCCTGTGCTTAAGTAATCCTCTGCAAACTAACAAATCAAGTTATGAAAGAACAGTATTATTCATAAACAAAATCTTCACTGAAGATAAATACTTTTGTAGCCCTACTTTTAAAATCAAGACTCCACAACTGCTCCCATCTTTCTGCAGCTCATGATGTAAACTATGTGTAGCCCAACTTGAATGCATCCCATTGTGGCACTCACACAGACAGTTATTGTTTTTTATTGGTTATGTCACAACCGTTAAAAATTATACAATAAATTATGAAAGAATACTATAGTAATTTATAGTAAATACTACAGTGTTTTTGAACCATACTATAGTAAAGTTTTTTTTATTAATTTGTTGTGGCAATTCTATAGATGCTGTGGTAATATAACAACTATAGTAATATAAACAAATTACTTTACCCAATACTGTACTAAGTTTTCTACAACTATAGGGAAGATTATACAACAATACACTATCATAAAAACTAAAGTATACTACAGTATTCATTACAGTTTATCAGTTCGCTATAGTTAATAGTACAGTATGCTGTAGCATTCATTAATAAAATGTTGTAAATACTATAATAAGCAGTATAATACACTTTACAATAGTGGTTAAAAACAATAGTGTTTACTATAAATTACTATAGTATTTTTTTCGTGTGGGTGCTAACAAAAAAAAAATCGATATATATATATGAATGAAGAGTTAATATGCAAAAATGACAGCTGACTAACACAATAAAACAATAAAAACATGATAACATTTATATATTTCATATTGACAGAGTAAGACCATGTCAAAGCTTAAAATCATAGTGAAATGAATGACTGAAAAACGTATTACATATTTAGCCTGAATATCACAGGCTCACAAATAATCTGTTTTGAAGAGTAGCCCACTTAAAACGTCAACAACTACCTTGTGTAAAAATTAAAAGTATTACACAAAACTGTAATATAGTAGCCTAAGAGTGTTGAACTATAAAGCCCAAGACAACACTGCACAATTTTCGGCTGTCACAGACGAAAGACAGGCATCTTGAAACAATCTAGGCGAATCAGAAATCACCGCAATTGTTTCACGGTTTGGGACAGCCGAAATTCGTGCAATGTCTCGGGCTTATGACAAAAACATTTTTGATAACGTTATGCTCATCGAAATCACAGACAATGATGAAATTATCACCCATTTACTGGGAGCCATTCGATTTTGAATATAGTATTTTAATTTAGCAAGATCAATTTAAATCACTGGCTTCTCAAGACTGCTTGCGTTTTAGGGAGAATAAACCCTTGTGATAAAATTAAGCGTTGGAATGAGAGACAATGGAAAAATATCACATATTTAATGTAAAAGATTCGACGTACAGTGAAAATGTATTATATTTAGTATGACAAAGACACATTTTATTTAGTAAATCGGGGACTCGTCAAAACCACATGCTTTTTTGAAGAAGCACCCTCTTGGTAAGAAAACTCGTTTTAGTTGTTATAAATTATTAGACACTGAAGAAATTATTACATATTTAATGGGAGCGATTCATTTTAACAAAAAAAACACAACTAATTAAGCTAAATAGATTTTACTTACGCACTCGTTCACAACTCAGACAGGGTAGCTCAAATTTATGGGCGGGTCTTCAGATAGAGGGTTTCCAAGAGTAGTAGGGAACTGCGCATGCGCATTGTGTATGGGTAGCTCATTCTGAGAGGTAGCACAGAGTGTCGGAACACCGGCGGCGATCTCTGGCGAGAGCGGCGCGTTTTGGACGATGAGAGCGTCGAGGAGAGTTGAAATCAGGTCAACTTTATGGTAATGAGCTATGACGCGGTTGGGCGGCAACCAATCAGAATGTAGAAGTCCTCCGCTCGAGAGGATTCCAGAGAACGCAGCCCGTAAACTTCGGTTCCGACCACATTAGTTTCCAAGCACACACACACACACAAACTATCACACACGCGCACGCACACACACACACACAAACTATCACACACGCGCACACACACACATAAAGTATCACACGCGAACACACACATAAACTATCACACGCGCACACACATAAACTATCACACGCGCGCACGCACACACACACAAACTATCACACACACACATATGGTCACAAGTTCTGTGGTTACCATATTGAATTGCAACTCAAAGAAAAGGGTGTTTTATTTTTTTATGAGAATACTGTTGATTTCAAAATATGGTATATTGTGAATGTACTCGTCATCTATGGAATTCCAGAGAACGCAGCCCATAAACTTCGGTTCCGACCACATTAGTTCCCAAGCAAAATGGAGAAGTTAATAGATTTCCTCTCACTAGGTCTCAAAACAAAGACCTAATCTATCAAAAACACCCTAGACACAAAGAGTTGATTGTGTGGTGTTGACATCTCTCCCTGCATTATCCACAGTCCTCCACTCCTCCTCTTTCCTGCTGGATGGAGGGAGACTAGACAGATCCAGCAGTGATAAAGCTACAGCCGGCAGCGGTAAGAGTGACTATATTATAAGTGAGGGCTTGCTTAAAATTGAACACCTCAGAGTCTTGGTCTTTAACCAAAAAGTGCTCATATGACTGCTCTTAGACAGAGGAGACCACAACTCAACATACTTGAGATATATACTGTATACTCAAAATAGTGTGGATCGCACACTTAAAACAAATCCGAGAGACAGGAAGAGCAGCCTTGATGCTTTATGATCTATGGCTTTTTGAAATAGTATGCAGTATAGCACATTTAGCACTGAAATAGTAAACGACAAGAAACACTTCAAACTTTAACCTTGAACATTATAGTAATGTACCAACTCTTAGGTGCAATAACATTTTTGGTTTCTCAAAGAACCTTTCAGTGAACAGTTATTAAAATAACTTTTCCTTGTTTCCAGTTAATGTACCTGAAATATTTCCAAATGAACTGATATGAAATTGAATTGAGAATCAAAGTGAATTAGAATATCTCTATCGATGCCCAGCCAGACGATTATTTCAGTTATCATACTTTATCAAATAACAATTATAATATTATAAATGCAATTATTTGACATTCATTTTACAATTAAATGCAATATAAACCATCTTTAAACCGATATAGGTAAGAAAACAGTTCAAGCAGTCCAAACCAATATTAAGTTAGAAGAAATCCTATTTTATACATCATTTTTTTATATAAAGGTACATCACAAAATGAAATGTATCACTTTAGTTACATTGCTGTTCAAAATTGTAGGGTCAAGCTATGTATGTATTTATAGATCAAATTTATTTAAAATTATAATAATATTTCCCAATATTACTACTTTTATTGTATTTTTTATCGAATAAATTAAGCCTTTGTGAGATATGAGACTTCTTTCAAGAACATAAAAAATTGAGCAGTAGTGTATCACACTGGAAATGAATGGAAGGTCAAATATAGGTCATTGCTCATTACCAAGTGCAGTGTGATCCAGTTGCATACTGCACAATTTTGGGTTTTAACAGCGATGGCATTTCTGTTAACAATTAGTAGGAAGTCAAGTTACCAGTCGTATGCGCTAGATCTAGACTAATTCATGTGTGTGTGTGTGGTAGCTCATTAAGGGCTGGTGTATGTAGATAATTGCTGTGGCGGGTTTCCTGGTCATATATGACGTGTCCCTGTTTGCGTACAGGGACATACATTTAAAAAATGATGCGTGGACTAAGGTGTCTGACATTGTTTCTGTACCTGGTGAGCTGCTGATGTGCATTACCGTTAACGTTATATATTTTTTCAGAAAATAAGCTAATTGCATGCTATTTATAGGGGACATTTTCCGCTAGAATGTTTGTTTTTCAGCGGGAATTCAATTAATTTGCTCAATACAATACCGAGGCTATAGTAAATGTCTCCTATAATGTTGAAATTAGACTAGCATTTAACCATGAGCAAAAATCCACACCACACAAATTGTTTTTAATTGGTTTATTTAGTTAGCAAACATGTACGTTTTTTACATCGATCAATTTCTCACCTTCACATTTAAAATATTTCATGAGGTTAACTTATACCCTACTTGTGTTCAGTCTGCACAAGATCAACAAGCTTGTTTGCTTTGCGGCTCCTTTAAATACAAGACAAGCATACGATCTACGTCACAGCGTCCACAAATCTTTCTACAGCGTTGCCAGGGCGACTTTTGACGCTCTCGCCGCGTCCTTAGGGAACCCCTGAGAATGACGTAAGAGGAAACCTGGCAGGGGCGGCGCTAGGGATGGGCAAAGGGGGCTGAAGCCCCGGATGTTCTTATTACCATGCCCTGTACGCAGAGGCGTAGCAATGGGGCAGGCAAGGCAGGCAGTTGCCTGGGGCCCCGTATTTTGAGGGGGGCCCCCGACAGCTGACCATTTAAACAATCGGAAATGTCATTATTAATAATATACACATAACATGGAGACGTTACCCCCCTAGGGGTCTCCCTCTCGCGTTACGCTGATGTGTTTTCTTTTTCCTCGTGATGCGTCGGCGGCCGTTTCCAAACTGGCACAGCACTTACTCGCGCATTTACTGGGCTATTTTAAACATGAAAAGGACTTATCCATCTGGCAGGTGGCAGCCAAAAGCAAGAAAAGGAGGAAAAGAGGAAACATGACAGCGGTAAGTTAAGTGATGGAGATCAGATTGACTTAATGGTAATTATATGACAAACAAATGTGTTTGTTGTTAATTCCATCTTATTTTCGTTTAATTATTTGCTATATGAAACACTAGTCCAATTACTAATAGGGTTACTGGAAAACAGTTTAGCTAGGGTTGCACTCAGCAGCAGCATGTATTATATAGCAATTAGCAGGTATTAATGTAGGCTGCAGTATAATAGGTGGTACCGGGAAAGACGCGCAAATCACCGCTTGGCAAGTTTCGGTAACGTTACTGTGTCTTGCTGCCAGTAGAGAGCTCACGAAACAATATAAATAAATATCATTACATTTACTCAGTTGGCATTATTTTTTTTTAGCTCTTCTACATTCAATTAGTTGAGTTAACATAATTAGTTGTCAACAAACAATGAACTAATAGTTAATAAACTTTAAATTAAATTAAAATGATTAAATTAAAATGCTAATCATATATTTCTGCATGCAGGAGCATTACTTAAGTTCCTGTAATTCAACACCAGATTCCCCAGTCCCTCCTCCTGACAGTGAAAATGATAAGTTCAGTGTCAGATATAGTGTTAAATCAATAGATTTACTTGCATTAACTCTTCTATGAAATTAGTTAACATAGCTAGTTGATAATCTAATAATAAATGAAGATGCTAACCATATATTTCTATAGGAGTATTGCTTAAGTCCCTATCACCACTGCCTCAGACAGAAGATACTCAGTCCATATGAAGGTCTTTGAATATGGAGGACACAGTGACAGCATTTGCTGTAGCTAAAGCTCGTAAGCACCATTTTTAAGGTGACAATCCGTTACTGTAAATATGAAGATTGTTCAGTATCTTCAAGATTGTATTGTATCTTCTGCCATGAAGATGATTACAATTTTGTTAAAGTATAAGCACGTTGTTTAAAAAAAATTAACTATGTTATATTATGTGTTTTGACTACTTTTTGTGTTGTATAAATATATATCTAGGTAACAAAGATATATTAACAAAATAATATTTTAGAAGGGCCTCATCTATTCATTTTGCCTGGGGCCCCCACTTCATCTCGGTTCGCCTCTGCCTGTACGCATCATTATCACAGAGTCATGCGCATTAAAATCACGAACCACAGTTTACTCCTGTCAGGAACCGCCCACTGAAGCTCGATCTTGGATCTTTTAGGGGCAGTCGTGGCCTAATGGATAGATAATGGATAGAGCGTTGGACTTGAAACCCGAGGTTGTGGGTTCGAATCCCGGCTCCGGCAGGAAGTGTCTGAGGTGAGACCCTTGAGCAAGGCACCGAACCCCCGACTGCTCCAGGTGTGTGTGTGTGTGTGTGTGTGTATGTCCACTGCTCCAGGTGTGTGTGTGTGTGTGTGTGTGTATGTCCACTGCTCCAGGTGTGTGTGTGTGTGTCCACTGCTCCAGGTGTGTGTGTGTGTGTGTGTATGTCCACTGCTCCAGGTGTGTGTGTGTGTGTGGGTATGCAGGTGTGTGTGTGTGTGTGTGTGTATGTCCACTGCTCAGGTGTGTGTGTGTGTGTTGTATGTCCACTGCTCAGGTGTGTGTGTGTGTGTATGTCCACTGCTCCAGGTGTGTGTGTGTGTGTGTGTCCACTGCTCAGGTGTGTGTGTGTGTGTATGTCCACTGCTCCAGGTGTGTGTGTGTGTGTGTCCACTGCGTGTGTGTGTGTGTGTGTGTGTGTGTGTGTGTCCACTGCTCCAGGTGTGTGTGTGTGTGTGTGTATGTCCACTGCTCCAGGTGTGTGTGTGTGTGTGTGTCCACTGCTCCAGGTGTGTGTGTGTGTCCACTGCTCCAGGTGTGTGTGTGTGTGTGTATGTCCACTGCTCCAGGTGTGTGTGCACTTGGATGGGTTAAATGCAGAGAACATACTCATTATACTCTGTATAATTGTGTATGTGACAAATAAAGCTCATCTGAGCTTAATTTGTATCTTTGGGCTTAGCCCCGGATATATCCACTCGCCCTAGAATCGATGAATCATACAAAGCAAAATGCAAAATAATGAACATTTCACAAAATTTGCATTTATTACACACATAAATATCTTTAATAATTTTAGACTGAACCTCTTTAGCCTTTGAGAAGATATCTGTAAGATTATGTTTTGTGTTACTGAATAAATGGTCACAAGATGTTGGTTGAAAAGTAGGCAACATTCTTGACAGATACAATCAATATTATTTTATTAAATAAAGTATATGTGTAAGACATCAGAGGACCTTGAGACAGTTTAATGAACACGTTACTGAAAAACATTTTGACCAGTCGGGTGTTGCGTTGAGTGCTGCACTATAGCTTGCTTACTTTCAATATTAATGCTGAAGATAACATGCAATTCAATTGAGCTTTAATTGAATTAAAATATTATTAATCATCATCATAGAACATAGCACAATACAATAAATCAGTGGCGTAGGTCTGGGTATGTAGTGATTTTGACTACAATGTGACTTTGATCAGTTTAGCCATCTTAAATAAACACTATTTGAGACATAAATACACTTCACAATATAAATACCATTTTTTTAAAGATAATTGTGTGATAAATATAAAATCTTTTGTGAAAAAAGTGCAAGCTGAAGCTCGCTTTAAAGGACAAGCGAGATCACTTTTGCATTAGTGTTTCTTAATAAGAGTCAAAAACGCCCTAATTATTTCTCATAAAGGTAAGAGTATACATCAAATAGATTTATTTGTTTGTACTCATAATATCAACAAATCTTTAAAATAAAGAAATCAAACAGGGTGGTCTTGATCTTGAGCAGGAACTCAGCAAGTACTTGCCTCACTGACACGATAAATATATTTATAATGCTATAAAATACTTTACAACGAAATAATCCAAATACTAAATCCATTAGCCTGAAATCCATAAAGATACATTTCTCTCTAAAGGCGTGAGGAGATATCAGGATTGTCCAACTTAATACTATTTTATTTTATTTATTTAGTCATTTAGCAGACGCTTTTATCCAAAGCGACTCACAAATGAGGACATTATAGAAGCAATCAACACCAACTGATAGTGTTTGCATGCAGTACAAAGCAGCTTTTAAGTGTCTTAAAATTACTACATTTTAGATTAACATCATACTAATTTAATAAAGTCAAAATTACGATAATAAAATCGTATTATATTGCCTGAAATTAATGTGAAAATTACATTCCGGGAAAAAAATAACACACTTCTGTGGCATACAACCTGTTGTTCTTAACATGAAAATCAGAAATCACGTCTTATAGATTTTTTGACACTCATTGATTTCATGTATAAATTGTTCAGATTTATTTTTAATATGCATTCAAATATTTAGTCATGTTTATTTCGTGATGCAAATATTAAAGAGGGAAATATAATTGATTCCAATGCAGCTTGAACTGAGGCGAATAGTTGCCTCACTACAGATAAAAGAGCGCAAAACACATTTATTGTTTGATTTTTTTGATCTCAAAATGTACAGAAAGATGAGACTTTGTGTTATAATAAAAAACAAAAAACAAAGCTTATTGCGATTATTGTGTGACTTGCGTGCAATGAATGGACTTGAAAACGTTAAATATAATTTCCATGCATTTATACCATAATTAAAAGTAGTCATGTAACAGTATACCTCATAAAAATCTACTTTTGCTACGCCACTGCCTATAATCGTATAGCTGCTTATATTTTCAGATTTTATTAATCTGTTCTGAATACCTTAAAATGTAAAAGATTTGCTGCAACGCAATTTTGTCCGATGTGAATTATTTAGCCTATTATTATTTTAATCAATGCAGCAAATGCTTTAAAAACAGCTTTAATGACTTTATTGCATTCCAGATGCTTTTAAATAAATTGTTCACGATTAATTTTACGGGTAGCCAGCTTGGATACTAACCCGATTATGATAAAGGTGAATATAGCACGAATTTCTGTTTTTATTTGGCGTGATATTCATATGTAGAGAAATTGACTTTGGTGTGCAAAGACTGATAATTGACAATGTGTTTAATTTGACGTGCAATTTCAGTTTTGAGTAATATGATCATCGTGGATTATTATGTGTAAAATGACACACACAAAAAAAATCATTAATTCATGCGTGACGGCAATTTAAACCTTATTCACTATAAAGATAACTACATGCTATTATTGTCATGAGCAACAAGGTGTGGGGCGCTGCGGTGCAAATTCCACTCCTGTTTAGTACGTTAACTCAAAGATTCATAGGAAAAAATATAAACGTTGGAGGCTGTTGATCTGCGTGCGAAGTCCTTGAAATCCATTCTGCAGTTAGCATGGCTAAAGAGAACACAAGACTGTTTAATTAATTTAGGATTTTACTAAGAATATGTAGTGATGACGTTAATAGCACGAGCGATTCCCAGGCCTCTGTGGTCGATTCTGTGTTAAGGTAAGGCATGTTATTCATCATTGTGTGTTGTGACTGGGTTGTTATGTAGATCCGTGTGACTCTCGATGTCTTAGGCCTAATTGAACGCAGGAATTATGGTATTCTTCTGTAGCTTGACGAGTAACTTTAATTGTTGTTCATGTGAACTCAAAGACAGCCTGATGCTTGGTTTATAGTTATTTTATTAATGCTATTTGTAGGTGTCTGTTTGTTGTTTCACCCATCAATTTGTGTCGATAATGTATAATAGGGTAAATCCTGTATAGTGATCAAGAAGCGCATAAACTTGTAGCTGTTATGCAGAGCCGTTTCTAGCCAATTTGACGCCCTAGGATGTTCCTGTGTGGCTCAGTGGTTGAGCATTGTGTTAGCAGCGCAAAGGTTGTGGGTTCGATTCCCAGGAAACACATGCTGACAATACATGTATAACCTGAATGCACTGTAAGTGGCTTTGGATAAAAGCATAAATGCATAAATGTATATGTAGGAGAAATCCCTATTGTGCTATATCCCTACCCCCCCTCCCAAAAAAATATTATTATTTTATCTTACTTTTTTTATTCTTTTCAGACACCAGTTTCTTGTCACATTGAACTTGTTTTTCATAGTAACAACACTAATTTGTGGAGATTTAGTTCCACAAATCTGAATGCATTGACTTAAGATAAACATTTTGCCTGATTTATTATCTGTAATATCATTGTGTTGCCACTAGATGCCTGTATAGCCCTATGTACCAATCCCTAGTTGCTAAAACATTGCACATAAATCACACTTTTGAATACATGTTTAGATACTAGAAATGGCAACTTTTTGTGTTTATCTGTTTTTTGTTCAATTATTTTGTTGCTTGAAATGTCAGTTATTGCATTATTATTTCACTCCAGCCTATAAAACACTTTGTTGCCCCGAACTACATATAAAAGCCTGATCAGTGGCATAAAAGTAATCAATGCAGCTATTAATCGTTTGCTACTCATTAACGCGTGAACTTCCCCTTTAAATAACGTGACGCTCTGCGCTCATGTGTATGACGCTGCTCGCAGTAAGTGCTGTGTTAGAAGTGAATTAATTCATTCAGCATTTCGACACCTCCGTAAGGTTGCATTCAACTTGACAAAGCGGTTTAATAAAGGATATATTGATCTCGTGAATTAGCGAATTTTACTATACCAATATTTCATTTTTTCAGGGGGGCACGAATGAGATCAACCTCATTGCAATGCATAATATCATTAATTATTAATTAAATTGACAAAAAACGAGGAAGAATCGACGTACCACTCCACTGACGCAATACACCAGAGGAGTCGTAAAGATTGGACCTAGCCCAATGAAGCAGTCTAAACACACATCCCAGGCCTCGACATCAACACTTATCCGGGACAAGTGGATTTATTAAAAGGCCAACTGAAAGAGAAGTAGCCTAGCCTGATTAAAACACCAATAACAATCACCAAAGCGCGATAATGATGCTTCATCATTTAGTTTAAATGGCGATCGATAGTGCATAATGTAATGACGCTAACAAGGCTACGCTGCCTCTCTCGATGAGAAATAGAAACAAATGAGCGCAGCAAACACAAAGTGAGTTAAACTCCGTTAACATACTGCGGTAAAATTTAGAAATTTTGAGTTTTTATAACATGGTACATTTAAGCAACATCACACGACCAAGTGTGCTGAATACCATCACGATTGAAAATGTGACACTGATTTCATATGACAGTTCACTAAACAAGTCATTCATATTAAGTCACTTACATTTAGACGCAATATTGACTGTTTTTGTTGTTTCAGCAGCGAAAATAGTTCAAAGATCACAGCAGAACCAGAACCATAACTAACGTTAAGCGCCGCGGTAGCGCTATGCTTAGCAAACAACCAAACATTCCCGCGCTCACTTTCGACAAACCAATCAAATACGTTTAAAATTTTTTTTTTTTTAAATCAAACCAACGCATTTTATTTTTATTCAGGAGTCATACATATATACAAAACGATAACTTTTGATAACATTAGCCTAATGATAAAACAAAAAAAATTGTGCAAACAAGCAAGGTTGGTGGGACGTGTAGGTGAAGGCAGCAGGGGCGTGCGTTCACACCAGACGCGGATGAAGCGTTGCGTTCACACCAGACGCGGATGAAGCGTTGCGTTCACACCAGACGCGGATGAAGCGTTGCGTTCACATCAGACGCGGATGAAGCGTTGCGTTCACACCAGACGCGGATGAAGCGTTGCGTTCACATCAGACGCGGATGAAGCGTTGCGTTCACATCAGACGCGGATGAAGCGTTGCGTTCACACCAGACGCGGATGAAGCGTTGCGTTCACACCAGACGCGGATGAAGCGTTGCGTTCACACCAGACGCGGATGAAGCGTTAAGGCAGTTGCCATACGCTAGCCCAGTCAGGTGTGCCGTGAAAAAATATCCATACTTCATATCTATATTATAATTCGTCATTATTATTTTAAATCAGAGTATTTAAAAATGTTTAACCAATGTCAATCATCAAAAAGAGCTTGTCAGTAAAACTTCGTAACGCCATTGGATCATCAAGCTCTCAGCGAAAGCTCGTAACTTCACCCGCCTCCTTTCAGATTGATTCAGATTCAGACAGATCTCCGATTTCTCGCAGTGCAAGCGTAAATAACTAATAACTGATGTTTGAATAGTTCAGCGTTTTCTTTACTCGGTAGGTGTAACCCCACCGGGTCCACACCATCCTAACTCGTTCTTGCGGGTCTCGAACCCGGGATTCCGGCGCAGGAGGCGGAACAAGGAATGCCAAACAAGGAATGCCAAAAGCTACAGCCTCTAGCATCAGTCACTAGAGCGCCTCTTTCACACATAGCCCTTACTGGCATACATCCGTTACACGGGCTCGTCCAGGGCGGGCACTAGTGACTCACAGGGCGGGCCAGGCCCCCCATTGCCCGCCCATGGCGTCGGAACTGACCCTAGGCCACCCACCGCCTAGCTCGCCTATGCCTAGAAACGGTACTGCTGTTATGTATTTTTTTTTAAATGTATTTATCCTTTATTTTTCCAGGAAGGTCCCATTGAGATTAAAATAATTCTCTTCTTCCAAGGAGTCCTGGCCAAGATGGCCGTACACAAAAAGTTCACAAACATACAACACACATAATAAACTCCAAACAGTCAAAGCGAAAAGATTCATCATAGATCAACAAATTAATTAAAACAGCAACATGATTCATTCATTTTACACTGCAAAACATTTTTTTTAATATTCTAAGGAGGAATTGTTTCTGGAGTATTAGATTGAAATTCATCCACAGCCATGGAGCATCATAAGAGAAAGATGCTCTGAATGTACTAATTTAATGTGCTATAGTTCTTTCCACATAAGCATAAAATACTAGTGATGTAATTTGGAAGCATACCCAACAATGTCTTTACAATATATAGTAACATGTGATTTTCTTCTTTGACATAAAGAGGACCAAGCTATAGTGGTAGTGAGTATGTGAGCAGGCGTTTGTTATGAAACACATGATAAACACCATCCAGCCTCTTCAATAAATATGTAGAAGCATGCATATTAATAACATCACCATAATCTAAAATGGGTAAAAAAGTACTCTGTATAATTCTCTTCCTAGCTTTGTAATCTTTGTAAGTCCATCGCAAGTGCACGAGTACGTCTGTAAATAACTCATCAAACCTTCATCTGTAGTCACATTTTTCTTTTATAAATATTTTTCTTTTGTTACTATTGTTATTCATAATTATTGTCTATTCTCTTAGTCTTCATTATATGTTGTGTACACTATGTTTGTACTTGCTCCTAACACCAAGACAAATTCCAAACACACTTGACAATAAAGCTCTTCTGATTCTGATTCTGATTATGATTCCAACCATCGAATCAATATTTTATTTCTATATTTGTTCATTCAGTTTCTTGAATGCTCTGTTAAATACATATATTGTAGTCTACCTGAAAATAAAACATGGTTTGTTTTATTTGTATATTATGTGTATTTGTAATGTGTATCTTTGTTCAATTTTTAATAACAAAGATAAAATAATGACAGATTAATATCCGCCATACTTTTTTTTACATTTTTACCTTTGTAATGCTTTGTATTTATAATAGGGAAATTGGTTTGGCTGTAATGCGCAAACAACTTGCAAAATAGAAAACCTTACATGACAAAGAATCGTGATAAAATCGTGATATTTCTAATAAAAAATTGGGGGGATATTTTTGCCATACCCCCTATTTTTTATTTCGCCCCTGCCGCTCCGGAGGTCTTATCAAACATTGCCACACAAGTCTACCATATTTATATTTTTAAATAAATAAATACAGCAACAACAAACAGTTTGTCTTTGTAAATGTTACTTCTGCATATTATTATATAACATGTTTATATTAACTACAAATTATTACTGAGTGACTGTGCTAATTTAGATGCATTTTTAATAAAAGCCTGTTAATGGCATTAGTGTACTGCCAATTTTTTAAATATTATTACAGGTGTATAAAACCAACACACTCCTAAAGACACGCCACTCCTAGATAACAGTGCAATTGGACTTTTGACTCCAAACCGGTTTTGTTTATTTTCTTCAAACTCAATGACCAGCACCAGTTTGGGCAACATGTAGAAAACCATAACATTATTATCTCCTGTCTCTTTGTCTTTCCTCTGGGCTCACGCACGTATTTCACCATGGGTCTGTGAAATCGTGTGTACATTCCTGCAGTCATGAGTTCAGACTGAGCTGAGTCACAAGCTGAGAGAAAAAGAAACCAGAATAAAGAGATAGAGGAAGAGCATGAGGGGGAGGGTTTAAAATCCGCTTTGCATTCACATAAAGGAGGAAGACACAGGGAGTGAAAGAGAAAGAGACCACGAGAGGAGCCTGATGGGAGACAAGGAGAAAGACAACGCAATTATGAAGAGATAAATAAAAGAGGTTTAAACAGTAGGAGGAGCCTAACAAGAAAAAAAGAGCGAAGCTTGTGGCTGAGAGAGAAATGAAGAGATGGTCACATTCACACTCTGTTCTTCAGCAGTTATACATGTTTGTTGTCTTCAAAAACTAGCAAAGGTGAGTGAGAATGAGACGGAGGGGTCATTTCCAGGGTATATACATGCTGTATAACGTCTGTGTCTATCATCTCCTTCAGCGTGCAGGCTGCAGTGGACTCGGCTGTGAATATCGTGTCAGTTGCTGTGCTTACAGGTTTGTTGAAATTGCATCATGATTTGAGTTCCCCCGGGTCACAATGCTGAAGCATTAACACTTCTCTATAATATATACTAAGGTTAACAATGCATTTTGATGCATATTATGTAAAAAAAACACTGCTTGCAGCCACTTACAATAACTCTAAAAGACATACAGAAAATAATGGTTAAGAAATCAGTCTGTTGAGAAACCTATAACATCTTCCTCACTTTCTTGTATCCGAAACTCTAAAACGAGAAGTTGACTGCAAGGTTTGTGTTTCCTGTTCTTAAACAGGCCGTGCAGTGTGCCGAAAGCCTCGGCGGAGACGAGCGGCCCTGACAGGTTTGCCATCTTGATCTGCGTTGTTTTTGGGGCTTATTTGACGTGTTTGGGTTTCCTTTCTGAGTGAGAGATCTCATCAACATAACATATGAACATTATACAGTACGTCTTTAGTTTGTGGTGCTTGTTGAGGCGCTATATCGTGGCTGTAAATTAAAGTTGAAAACCTTTCTAGTTATTAAATGTTATTGTGCATATAATAACTGGATCTTCTGATGAAATAGCAGAGTGACGTATGCAGGACTTCTCCAATCATTTATCTCATTTAAACCTTCACCTTATTGAGTGACATGCACATATCAACATCCGCTGCACAGAATAACATTTGTTAGTTTTCATTACAGTGTGAAAGAAAAGATCTGTTAAGAATTGGTTCCAAATGACATTTGTTTACTTGTTTTAGGGACACTAACTTAATTCAAAAGAGGAAACCAATGCAGCTATACCGAAAACAAAGTACCAAATGAATCAACCGTGGCGATAATTATGAGGGAAATAATTCATAAGTTGTGTAAACATTGTCTTAATTTGTGGCCACAAAATGTATTTTATTCCTGCATATCATATTTTGGCCGCCATACTTTCCAAAGCTTTAAGGCTTATGTTTTTTATGCTTGTTTTAGTTTTAGTTTTGTTTTTTAATTGAAACCAAGCTGCTTTGCCACTGTATTTGTCCTTATGGCAAGAGTTTTCATGATTGTTTTGAAGATTTTGTGCTATTTTGGCTAATGTGTGTTGTTGTTGTTGTTGTTGTTGACAGTATTTTCAGAGTTATGGCGTAATGAAAACAGAAATCCAAAATCCCCCATTGAAAAAAAATATCAAAAATATGTCAACAAAATAAAACAAGACGTTTGAATGTGGGTTTATGTTCTTGAAATGTATTTATTAAAATTAGTGCATTTTCAGTTAGATAATGCCTCATTTGCATATTTCATAAAAACTCGTTATACAAAACAACAGTCTTAATCTACTGTGATTAAAAAAGCATGTGTTATATTTGCCATTTTCACCTGTGTTGTTTTGCCTTGGGCTCACATAGTGAATATCTTGTTGATATTTGTCTTTGATATGTAACTCAATCTGCCGGTGCAGCGACAGCGTCTGGTAATATTCGAGTGCATGTGTTTTCCAGCAGGTTCTGACAGTGACCGTCACCATGGAGGAGAGGGAGCAGCAGTGTAATGGAGAGGAAAGATGTGATGTTGAATCCCCCCCAGGACAGTCAGTCACGGCAGGAGAACCAGGCTCAGCATCCACATGGAGGAATGGTACATATAGCCCAGTCTCTCTCTGTCCGTATTAACAACAAACCAGCTAACCGAAATCATCAGATACTGAGTGGTTATGTGACTTCTACCGCTCTGGTTTATTGCCCCGAAGGACACCGTTGTACTGAATTAAATGCTTGTAATGACTCTTTCATAACATGTCATACTGCAGATCTACTGGAATTATAAATATGTGATCCAGTTAATCCACTTATTTCAAATGCATTGCTTTCATTTTGAATTCTTAATCCATCTTAAATTCTCCCTGACAACAAGAGACGCTGGGCTATTTTGGTTTTAAACCGTTTAATTGACCTCATCTGGTGTCTTTCTGTCAGGTCAGTGTGTGGCGTCGGTGTTCACATCCACATGGTTCACTCCCACGTTTGACTTCTCACACTGCAGGACTCTTCTGGAAACCAAAGGCTTCCAGGCTAGTACATGTCCAGCATCATGTCAATGGATTTCTAAACGAACCACCAACTTACGTCTGTGTTGTATTTTAATGTTCAATCTATTTCAGATTCCAGAAGAAGACTTTGAGGGTCCGCTTCGTTTGGCGCTGGACCACCCGTCCGTCAGAAGATACCTGCTTTTCAACTCAACCATTTTTAATGTCATCATGGCACCCGTAAGAAACAGCCTGTAAACAGGTCGCAGGTCACACGCGTTCCAGCCAATGGGAAACTCGTAGAACCTGTTGCGTATAGGCCCAGGTCATATTTCAATCCAAAATCAAAATGATAGATAAAGAAATGAAATGTTTTTAGAACCATTGAGATTTCCACTTTCTCTAATTAAACCAAATATAAATTGATTAAATAAATAGATTTTAAATTTAAATGTATATTCAATTGTACACTGAAAACAAACAACCATTTATGCATTTAGCAGACGCTTTTATCCAAAGTGACTTACAGTACATTCAGGCTATACATGTTTTTGTAAGTATATGTGTTCCCTGGGAATCAAACCCACAACCTTTGCACTGCTGACGCAATGCTCTACCACTGAGCCACAGGAACACAAACACAACCCCCAAACATTGCAGTCAGGACATTATCCATTAACAGTGCACAACGCAGGTAAAACCCTTACAGAAAAGTCCTTGTGCATTGTGGCCTTTTATTGGACAATACACATGTATTTAAGCATTGTATTTACATAACAGTAGTTTTGCTTTTATGCATATAATTTAAATAAGACATGTGTTAACTGACTTCACACCAAGTATGACAACTATAAATATAAGTATATTAGTGATCACACCACTGGGTGATAGTTTCCTGTTTAGTGTGCACTGCTGTTTTTGCTGTCTGCTCCAACATTATCGCTCCTCTGTGCCGTTATATCGTTAAGGTTGTGGTGTAGACTTCACTATTCTCATGACTATTACAACTTTATGGTTCTACTTGGTGTTCCCTTGGTGTGAATGGATTTTTACAGTAAAGGTTGTAATAGAGTGAAACTTATTATATTGTAATAATAGGAATCTAATGAAAATAATACTGAAAAAGTAAAATGGCTTTATGGTGATGGAAATAAGATGAATTTTTTTAATGTAAAAATTAATTTCTAATTTTTACGTTTTAATTTTGGGATGAAATGCTACCCGGTCTAGTTCTCATGCGATTAATTTTGTATTATTCAACTGTACAAGAAAACTAAAAGTAGTATATTTTGGATTTTTTTTCTATTTTGCACCACCCACACATCCAGAAATAAGCATGCAGGGGTTTGTAGGATCGGTGACTGCAGGGAAATACAGCGTGTTGTGTTTCTGTCGCAGGTCTTGTATGTGGTGCTGTGGTGCGCTGTGTACTCCACCATTCACATGTACCTCGATGTCAGCACAGCGCAGTTCTGGGTGCTCTGTGTGTGTGTCAGTCTGGTGTCCGTGATCCTCACCGCCGCCATCAACCTCATCTTTCACTACAGCAACAAAGAGGTGGGCTGGCGTGACGTATCACATCACTCGCTCGTTCCTGTAAAAACAAACCCGTATTCCCTTTTAATGCAGATTTGATTGTGTTTCAGATCAACATGAACACTGACGTGCGGTTGGTGGGGGTTAATGAGCACATGCTCAGACACAAGCTGCTGTTTGGAGTGGCTGACTGGGTCCAGAAATGCAGAGTAAAACTGCAGGTAATTATTAATATAATGCGTGTTATACTCTCGTCAGCATGATCATCATAGGCTTTTCTGTATTGGGTTAAGAGTCAATTAAAGTTATTAACAGCTATTGATCATCACTGTTGATTGTGCAAAGTACTTTATACACATTTTATGAGATCAAGCTTGCCAGAAAACATGACTAATTAACCAGTGTCTTCACAAAACTACATTTCCCATCATCCTCTGCAGCAGCGTGAGAAATTTAAAGGGATAGTTCACCGAAATATGAACAGTTATCATTTCTTACTCACCCTCGACTCACCCTCGCACGTTCCAAACCTGTTTGATGATATGTCTTAGTGATGGAAATCATTGTGTGCCACAATTCCTCAAAATATGATCTTTTTGTGTTCCAGAGAATAAAAAAGTCAAGGTTCGGAAAGACATTAAGCAGTCGTTTTTTTTATTTCTGTGTGAACTATCCCTTTAAAATACATGCAAAGCATCAGCTACACACACACCAGGATCCTTTGCACTTCATTTTCTTGCATTATTGATAAAAAGCTTTTTTGTTTGGGAGTGAAATAAATATGAGACATTGAGCTTTAAATCAATGTGTCTATTTGACTAAATTGATTTGCATGCATATCACGTCTTTAATAAGATCTCTGAATTATTAAGCATGACTTTCTGTCAGAAAGTTGAGTGGTATGAGAGTAAGAGAGATTGTAAACTGAACTGTATAATCAGATAACCGAATGCCTTCCTGAGCTACATCCTTCTCTTGATTATGTTCTTCTGTATTCTCTCTGATGGAGCTGATGATGTTTATAGAGTCATGTTTAACTGCTCTTCTGTCTGCAGCTCTTCTGTGTGTACTGGGACTTGTCTCCATGTCTGATATCTCTGACTGAAGCGCTGGACAACATGAGTTTAGTCAGGGATCAAGTACAGGTTGGCTTGCTTTTGTGCATTGATTTGTTATGTTGATGCTTCAGGGCTCCATAGAAAATAATCAATACACAGTTGTGTGCAGATGAAATCCAAATGTTGTACTTCAACACTTTACTGTGGTTTAGTATCAGTCGGATAGGAAGATAAACATTCTGAGAGAACAGGGTTATTATATTTAACCAAAACTAAAAAAGTGTTAACTGATATAAAGTAAAATATTGAAATGTTTTATTTCAGGTAGTTGACAGCAGTGTCGGGGAAAGTTACTTTTAAAAGTAATGCGATACAATATTGCATTACTCTCTAAAAAAGTAACTAATTACGTTACTTAGTTACTTTTTATGGAAAGTAATGCGTTACGTTACTTTTGTGTTACTTTCGCGTTACTTTGTAAATTTGAGCAGGGCTTGATTGTTTGTTTTTAATACAAGAAGTTATATTTATATCAAATATAAAAGCCTTTCACACCAAAAAGTGTAATGAATAAACCTCAGACTGAAGGACGAGTAAATCACGTCTGTACAGAAGAACACAGGAGAAGTTCAACACTCTTCAGAAATAAAACACAATATTAGTTTATCTAAAGTCATGTTTGCTTATTATTATGGTTGAACTGATCATCAAAGGTCAGCAGCAAACACATCGGTTAATAAAATGAGATTAGATATATTTGTGTTGTTGAACATATTTAATTATTGCAGGTTTGCGTCATATTCTGAGTTTGTATTTCACTGTTTTAATTCATTTTGATGAATACTGAATCTGTTTTTTGTGAGTGTGATGAATTAATACACATTCATATTTAGTCTAGATTAGATCTACAGTAAGATCATGTTCACACGGCGCTCTCAGTCAATAAATGGAGAAAAAGTAACTCCGATATTTTCTAGTAAATTAAAAAGTAATGCGTTACTTTACTAGTTACTTGAAAAAAGTAATATTATTACATAACTCGCGTTACTTGTAATGCGTTACTCCCAACACTGGTTGACAGGCATCATTTCTCATTATTACTTGATGTACTAAAATAGCTAAAACTGACATAAAATTAATAAACTCAAAAACAATAACTAATAAAAATGACAGAACACCACAACAAAATGACTAAAACTATAATGACTGTAACTATAATTAACTGAAACATATGCATAAAACTATAATAGTATGTCAATGATACTAAATTACAAGATAACCGTCACGAAGTTGCCGTTTGACCCTGCAGAACAAACTCAAGAAAAGAATGTCCCACCTGGTTCTGGTGACCGAGGTCACGACCCTGGATCCCGAGGAGCCGGACGAGGAGCTTCCTGAAGAAGAGCAGCCGCTGCTGCTGGAGCGACGAGAGCGCACTACTCAACGAGAAGACTCCAAACTCACCAAAAACTTCAGCTTGATGCCTGACACCACTCTCTCTAACCAGGTGAAAAAATCAGTTATTCAGAGAAATAATATACGAATAAGCGTCCCTGTATTCTGACCAATGGTGGTTTGAATATGAATTTGATCAAATACAACACAATAGAAGAGTATAGTACTTTACCATATATTTTTGAATATATTAAGAAATCATTAAGGCTGCATAATAATATTGACCATCACCAAACTAATAACTGTCCTTATGAATGGGACAAATCAGGCAGGTCATCTGCTCCTATAATGTATTTGTTTATTTATATGGAAATGATGTTTCGTCATAACCATTCTGATTGGTCAGTTTATGCATCATAGTCAACAAGACTCCTCTCTTTCATTTATGCAATGTCACCTAAACTACTATATCCAACTTAATAGAGGACTAAAATGGGAATTGCTTTAGTTATATTGTGAATATGAGTATATTTAGATTTGATTGATCACCTGAGTCTTTGGTTGGATCAGTTGAAGTGAAACGTGCGCTCGTGTTTTGTTCAGGCGATTGCTCGGCAGCTCCTCAGGACCTACAGTGCACTTTACGTCAGACTGCTGGTGTCAAACATGCTCCCTGCTCCTCCCCAGCGGTCTTCAGGTGCAGGGACGAATCATTCCACTTCCTGTCTGTGTCTGTGTGAGTATGTGGCGCTGAAGGTGCTGCGGTAGACTATCAAATCTCACATTCAAAAGTATTAGTCATCCATTTCTCAGCGATGATTGTTTTGCTGTCGGTTATGATATAGTCACAGACTGTTCTTGCTGCTCTTGGTATGTTTCATCTGTCCTGAAATATGTATTTTAGTTTCCTGACTTGTTGTGGTTCTCTCTTTATACCACGTGTGAAATAATTAAATGAGAGTTGATTCTTTTCTCTTCTGTGTTAAGTTCTTGTCGCACTTTTATGACTTGATCTCTTTATGAGATTCTGATTAACAATCTCAATCGGGCTATTTTTTTTTCAAATTTCCAGATGATGCACGATATTCAACGATTACAACACTAGTTATTAAACATAAGTTTGGGAGGAATAAGCCCATCTAATCTATGTGTTCCTGTGGCTCAGTGGTAGAGCATTGCGTTAGCAGTGCAAAGGTTGTGGGTTCGATTCCCAGGAAACACATGTACTGACAAAAACATGTATAACCTGAATGCACTGTAAGTCTCTTTGGATAAAAGCGTCTGCTAAATGATCAAGCGCTTTGGGTGTACAGCGCTATATAAATGCATCATTCATTCATAAATGTAAACATAATCTTCTAATTATTACCAGGATCTAAAAACAGCTTCTTAATTCTTTATGTAGTTTGCCTCTGTAATCATCATTAAACATCCTCCATAGCAGACAACCAAAAACCTTTATATGGGTGCATGCAAGGTCCAATTCGTTAACATTATATTTAACACGAACTAACAATGAAAAATACTTTACTTTACTTTTTAGTCATTTAGCAGATGCTTTTATCCAAAGCGACTTACACATAAGAAAAAGTAACAAACTAAGTTAAATGTCTATAAATACTATATATACACGTTTAATAAAATGGAGAAATTAAATAAAATGAAACAACATTTCAAAACTAAACATTTAAATGAAAACAAAAAATAA
This sequence comes from Gymnocypris eckloni scoliostomus, assembly GCA_027564155.1. NCBI lineage: Eukaryota > Metazoa > Chordata > Actinopteri > Cypriniformes > Cyprinidae > Gymnocypris > Gymnocypris eckloni. The sequence continues at coordinate 27,979,379 of CM050421.1, forward strand.
AGCTAAAAACGTCAAAGTATTAAAACAACAAAATGTATGAGTATAAAAGTGATTCTAACATAACACTAAGCCAAACACACACACACACATATATATATATATGTTATTTAATTTCCATGTAGTATGTTGAAGTAACTTACTAAAATAAGTACAATTTATTAAAACTAAAACTAAAGCAAATACCTATAAAGACATAATAAATTCACACATAATTGATCTAAAATCATGTCTTCATTTCATTAATTAAATTCAACATTTTGTAATACATCAAATCAAAACGGTTAATTATTACTGAAAGGAACGGTTCACCCCAAAATGAAAGTAAGCTGAAAAGGGCTGTAGATGAGTTCGTCTTGCATCATTTGCTCACCGACGGATCAATGAGTCCAAACAGCTGATAAAACATCACAATAATCACATGACTCCGATCTATAAGTGAGCGTCTTGTAAAGTGAAAAGCTGCTCGTTTGTAAGAAATAAATCCATCCTTTACTTTAACTGTCACTTCTTGCCAAAATACAAATGCCTAATCTACACTTCCTCGCGTCACATATCCACCATTATATTTATATATAACAGTTTGGACTGGTTTTTCCTTGTAAACGTCTGCATATTTCTCTCCTGATTAAGTTGAGACGACACTTTCGCTGGAGAAATCGTTTTTATGGATAGAGGACGTGTATTTTAGCTGGAAGCAATAGTTTGGAGTTAAGTGTCTTAATGATGGATATATTTCTTAATTGATGGACTGGAGTGGTGTGGATTATTGTGATGTTTTTAACAGCTGTTTAGTCTCTCATTCTGACGGCACCCATTCACTGCAGAGCATCCGTTGGCGGGCAAGTGATGTAATTCTCCAAATCTATTCCCATTTCCATGAAGGTGGGTGAACTATTCTCTTAATGTTACTTCACGAATTAGCTGATAACATGACCTTACTGTAAAGTGTTACCATTTTATTGAAAGGATTGTAGAAAGTGTGTCTATATACAAAGTAGTTGGAAGGGCGGGGCTAAAAAAAAAAATCGAGGGACTTATAATGTCAGCCAAATAGGAAAGTTGTTGAATGTTAATGAAAAATGATAAAGACAAACTTTAGCTTTGTTTGGAAGCATGTGCACTGATGAATCATTCACAAAATGACCACGAGCATGTTTTAAAGTAACGGTCAGTTATCTTAATATAGGTAGGTAGCTATTTTATTATCATTCAACTGTACATACAGAGTGCACATATGAATGGAATTTCGTTCCACTGGCTCATAAGTACTACACCAACTAAACATATACCACAAATCAGTATAAAATTATATATATAATAAAAGCTACAACAGCGTACATAAAAAAAAAAAAAAAAAAACCCTACTAAAAGATTCAGTGAGCTCAAATGGTTAAGAGGTCATTTTAAATTCAAAAGTCTGATAGCTTGTAGAAAAAGCTATTACAGAACCGTACTGTTCTGCACCGGATGCTGCAAAACCTTTTCCAGAAGGCAGCAGTGTAAACAGTCCATAATGTGGATGGGTGGGGTCTTTTACAATGTTTTGAGCACGAGACAAACAGCGATTATGTGCGAGGTCCTGGATGGAAGGCAGTGAAGAGCCAATAATCTTTTCCTCTGTCCTCACCACTCTTTGTACAGACCTCCACTCAGAGGCTCTACAGTCCCCAGACCATACAGAGATGCAGCTGGTCAATATGCTCTCTATAATACCTTTGTAGACAGTACTGAGGATAGGAGAGGGAAAGTGTGCTCTTCTCATCCGACGCAGACAAAAAAGACGTTGCTGTGCTCTCTTCACTAAAGAGGTGATGTTGGCGGTCCATGTCAAACTATCTGTAATCTGCACCCCCAAAAACTTGACACTACTGACTACTTCCACCACAGTGTTATTGATGATAAGTGGTGTGTGCCTGTGCTGCTTTTTCCTGAAATCAACAATGATCTCCTTTGTTTTTTCGACATTCAGGAGCAAGTTATTTGTATTGCACCAGTCCACAAGCTGTCTCACCTCCTCCCTATAGGCCTGTTCGTTGTCCTCCTGAATGAGTGTCATCCGCATACTTCACCACATGGTTTGTACTGAACCTGGCACGGCAATCATGGGTCATCATAGTAAACAGTAATGGGCTCAGGACGCAGCCCTGAGGAGAGCCGGTGCTCAGAGAGATGACACTTGAGGTGTGATTTCCAATCCTCACAAACTGAGGTCTCTCTGTTAAAAAATCCAGTAGCCAGTTACACAAGGGAGTACCAAGGCCCAAAGGTCCCAGTTTGCTTACCAAATGCTGGGGGATAATTGTATTGAATGCCGAGCTAAAATCCACAAATAGCATACGCACGTAAGTGTTCTTCTTCTCCAGATGGGCCAGGCTCAGATGAAGCACAGAGGATATAGCATTCTCTGTAGAGCGGTTGGGTCGGTAGGCAAACTGGAAAGGATCAAACATAGGAGGGTCTTGAAAAGATGTAGTCCTTCACCAGCCTCTCGAAGCACTTCATCATTATAGGCGTGAGTGCAACCGGACGGTAATCATTGAAGCACTGGTATTATAATAGCAGTCTTAAAACATGATGGAACAACAGCCTGATCCAGTGAGATGTTAAAAATATCTGTAAGTACAGTAGCCAACTGGTCAGCGCATTCCTTCAGCACCCGTCCTGGAATATTATGTCCATATAATATGTGGTGAGCACAAGTTTATTAACATTAAATATGTGATTTTGTTGCTTTTTCGCTTTCCGTTCGAACAGAGAAATTACTTGTCATGTCTAGTTCGGACACCGTGTAAAGCGCGGGTCTTACGTAAGTCTAGTGCAGGGATAGATAGGACATGACAGCAAGGGTGTAAACATGCATCAAATAGCGAGCGAGTCAGTGAATCTACACGGCACTGCTCAAAGCTTGGCACACATAGCACTTAACCAACCGAGTGCAGAGCGGCTCCAAACAGCACCGTGTGGGACGTGTACAACAGATGTACACAGGTCGTTAATCAGCCTTGAGTGGAGTACATGAGCACAGTGTGTGCGACATAACACTCGGCGTGAGGGTCAGAGCAGAAGAGACAAAACTGTGGTGTTAAACGATTACTGAAACGATGGGTCTCTTTGGGAGGCTAAACGACCATCTGTGATCGTACTGACACAGTCTGGCCCGCGTCCTTCGTCTAGCTCCTTTCATCTCTTACCACTGAAACTCATCAAATCTGTCAAGAACATACACGTTTAACACACAAATCCAAAAGATGAACATTTCCTAATTTTACCACTGTGTTTTAAACTATTTATTTAAAGTAACATGAGATGAAGACACACACGACCAACATAATACTATACTCACTTTTTCTCTGTAGCCCATCTTCTATTGCACACTCTCACTCATCGAATAAATGAATCCTGAATCATAACTTTAGGCAAAAAGACGGATGCTTTCTGCTAGATCTTCACTCCCTCCCGGTGATGGCCGAGCGTTATATTGAGTTTGATCCACAGATGCCCTCACAGACTGAGAAGAGCACCACGTAATAGATACAATATGTAAATCAATTGAAGGATTTTAAGAGGCACTGGCGCCCTCCTATCAGTTTATTAGTTATGTGGAGATACACCAGTTCCAGTGTCACAAGGGAAAAAGATTCAGATGGAGAGGAAAAAACAGGGAAACTATAAATAGCACCCGAGTCAAAGAGAAAGAAAGGCCAAACGCAACACAATCGATTCTTGCACAACCAGGTATTCCTCTTTAATTCATACACAGACAATCAATGCTTGGGCTCATTAAGAGAAGAAATCTCACAAAAACGTGATTTACATCCAAAATCATGATTTATTTTTTTATAAAGAAAGAAGCCTTTTTGACATTTTTTTTTTTAAATAGACAAACAAACAGCATGTTACACTCTTCTGAGAAATTCTCATTGCATCTGCATTACGCTAAGAATTGTTCAAAAGCTATGCAAAAAATAATAATAGTCCTTAAATACGCTTCATTTTATTTAAACATATCTCTCTACTGACTTGAGGTGGAATATGTTCTTCCCAGGTTTTAGTGAGATTCAGCTCAGAATAAACCTCTAAAAGCACTCAAACACGAGGGATAAACCTACCGCATTTACAAGTATTATTTATTTACAATAAAGCATTTGCTTTGTATCACAACTGCGTGAAAAAGCATATCGCTGGGCTAATTATAAACAGGAGCTAGGTTCACACCACCTGTACAGTGTTTGCACGACTTAACAGACGGTTACACTTTGAAATAATGTTCATTAGTTAACAACGTTAGTAAGAATGAACAATATTCTACAGTGTTTACTAATGCATTTTAAAATCGCCGTGTTTCTTAACATTAGTTAATGCGCTGTGAACTAACATGAATAAACAATGTATTTTAATGAATAAATAGTGTAATAAATGCATTGCTCATGTCAGTTAATGTTCATAAATGACACCGTATTGTAAAAGTATTTCTGTTGAAACTATGCTCTCTCTTAGGGTCATGTTTTTTAGACGTAGTCCACATATAAACATGTGCAATCGCACCTCTATCAGGTATAAACCATACAGTCATTCAACAAGAAACACTTCAATATGCTGCAAGTCATTTGTTCAGAACGATAGAAGAACTTGATTCAAGATCGATATGACGCAGTACACAAGCCAAATAAATACTTCACATCGAGTAAGTGCTCAGAATGAATGTTTCACATTTGGACAATTGTTTATCAAAACTGGCTGTTTTCTTTAGTATTTCACTGAAACAGTGACACTCGACACACCTGAAGTGTAGAAATCCTAAAGTTTATACATAAATGAAACGATAATCCACTGAGTCAGTCCAAAACTGTCTGGCATTACTTTTATTTCCATGTTGCTCAAAACCTTTCTTTCTTTCATGAACACGGTATACAGCAGATTAAGGCTGGTGTTTTACAAAGCAAGCTAATTGGGTAAAATACAACAATTGTAGTAAAATAAAACAAACAAGTCTTATTAAAGCCAAATAATATATTTGACACCATTTAAAACATTTTCATCATTTTGGTCCATTTCTCCGTGTATGCTCCATTGAAGAAAGAAAGTCACGAAGGCTGAGTAAATAACAGACTTTCATTTTTGGGTGAAAACTGTGTTTTACAGATTATACAATCAGCGGATGGTAAATTAATGAATTTTTTTCAAAGCAGTAAGAGATTAATTCACATACCGGAGTCCTAAAATAAAATCTACAACATGTTTCAGTACACAATATATATATATATAGGACCACAGGATTGTTTGATACCGAACAAAATACAGCTAAACTGAAGCAGCATGTGAGGCGTTTCACTGAGGTCAGAACTTGAAGCAAGTTACTCTCATCTACGAAGAAGTGAGACAAACGAGCATAAAAGTGCATTTAATCACAGCAAAAGATGATGACTGTTATCTAGGAAAGATATTTCAGCACAACAGTTAGACCTATGATTAGGACATATTTAATAAATATAGAAGTGTCAATTTAACACACAAATGAATAATTTTGTGTTTAAACCATAACTAATACACTAGTTCACAACACAAATCTCATGTGTTCCTTCAATGAAGAGCCCATTTATAATAGTCAGTAATGAAGTAATAATTGCACCCTAGAATGCATTCTTTCAACACCTGGATTGATCCAAAAAAACACTATTGTTTTGAGCTATTTTCACATATTGCTGCATTGTAAACTTGTCAGCTGTTCATAATGATACACAACATTACACATTGCAATTCTCAGTGTTACACATTAGTGTAACTGGTCTTCTTCTGGGTCGCTTTACTATCATGGCAGAGCTTGTTAAACTCATGCTAGCACAATAAAGGTGAGGGGATTTACATGCACACAGAATGAGATCTTGCCGTTAACAACGCTGGGCATTGGGGCACAAAAAAAAGTCATTTTTTAAAAATGAAAACAACAAATACGGTTTTGTGGCTCTTTAATTTGCACGACACATCGAGGTAGTGCCTCAGTTCAAGCGCCACGTGAACCAATTGTATTTTCATATTTACTCAAAGTATGAAATAAACATGAATGAACATCAGGAGGTATTTTATTTAAATCGTGGAAAGATGTCAATAACACATTTTTCAAGTTTAAGTCCACCGACGTTAATCTGCTCTACTGTGTGTTGTTTGTCGGACAAAATAGTGGATTCTTCGTTATAATTAATCAGATCACCTGCTAATCAACTCCCTGTGAAGGGTCAACTGCGTCATTAGTAGTGCTGGGGAACTGAACGATCGCGATTAATCACATCCAAAATAAAAGTGTTTCTTCACATATGTGTGTATACTTATTATGTATATATAAATACACACATGCATGTATATATTTAAGAAAAATATGTTCTGTTTGTATATTAAATATAATATATGAATATAAATGTAAATACATTACAAATATATAGTGTATGTGTTTGTATTTATATACAAAAATAAATATACACAGAACACACACACATATATTACGTAAACAAAAACTTTTATTTTGGGTGCGATTAATCGTTTGACAGCACTAAAGTCGTGGGCTAATGGTAGAGAGTCAGACTCGTAATCGAAAGGTTGTGGGTTCGAGTCTCGGGCCGGTAGGGATTGTAGGTGGGGGGGGGTGAATATACAGCGCTCTCTCCATCCTCAATACCACGACGAGGTGCCCTTGAGCAAGACACCGAACCTCTAACTGCTCCGGGTGTGTGTGTGTGTGTGTGTCCACTGCTTTGTGTGTGTGTTCACGGTGTGTGTGTGTCGGTGTGTGTTCACGGTGTGTGTGTCCACTGCTGTGTGTGTGTGTGTGTGTGTTCACTGCTGTGTGTGTGTGTGTTCACTGCTGTGTGTGTGTGTGTGTGTCGGTGTGTGTGTCCACTGCTGTGTGTGTGTGTGTGTGTGTTCACGGTGTGTGTGTGTGTGTGTGTGTGTGTGCACTTTGGATGGGTTAAATGCAAAGCACACATTCCGAGTATGGGTAACCATACATGGTCGTATGTCACGTCACTTTCACTTTTTGAATTAAACTAAATGTTCAAAAGACTGTTGACTGTATCAGTGTCTATTGTGTGTATAAGATGCAACAGACAAACAGGTAAACCAAAAATTATGCTAAAGTAACAAAATAAAAAAAATAGTTCAGCTAAAATATCACGAGGAGGCTCTTTGCGGACGACTTATTATGCCTGGCTTATCTATGAACACCAGAACCGCCGCTCCCGATATGCAGAGTACACCGCTGTGAACACACACACACACACACACACACACACACACAGAGTACACCGCTTGCGTAGTGCACCAACTCCCAGGAGGCACATCACACGCTGCAAAAAAAAAAAAATATATATATATATATAATAATAATAAAAAATCCGTCTGCGCCCGCCCTCACCTCATGCTTGCGGCTGACCGCACATGCTCATGTTTGATGGACAACTACGCCTGGGAAAAGACATCAGCAGTCCGGCGAAGAGAAAAAATAATAAAATAAAGCCCAAGATGAAGCCCGTGCACTTAGGTAGGCCTATGTTACGTTTGAAACGTTTTTAGCATTGACGTTAATAACGCGTTTTATGTCAATAATAATTTTACCACCAACAACGTGTCTTTATTATATTCAAATAGTCTCCATGTTTCCGAAAACTAACCATGGTTTTACTACAAACATAACCAAAAATTCATGTTTTCTTAGCCATGTAACTAAAAACGGTTTAGTTACATCAAATCAAATTTGACTAAGAAATATTTTTTGTGGTAATAAATACAGACCTAAGCGAACAACACCCTTTAAAATGACTTAAAAAGGCATTGAATAAATACAATGAGACAATAATGATGGGTTAACTAATAAAACGGTTAACATGTAATACAAAATAAACAATTTATGTACATTACATATTATTACAAATGCCCAAAGGCGTGATAATTGCTGTTGTTACACTAACGATCAGATCCTTGTTTAATATTGACCAATTACTAATTCAAATATCACTTAATCTATCAATTTTGGCCACCTTTTTGCAATATAAATGCTACAGGCTTTATAATTTCTAACAAAAACGTGTGGACATCACAACCCATACCAATATTAACCATAGTTGTGTCATAGTAAAACTGCTTAATTTTCTTTTGTGTGATTTCTGAATGCTTGAGACTGTAAACTCAATCAAGCAACTGTATTAATAAATCCATAGCTATATGTAACTGTCTAGCTACAACTTGTCATTTTTTTATTTTATATTTTATTAAAGTTCTATTTTGACCCCTTTGTGTTTTCTTTTATTAACTTTCATAAAATTTGAATAACATACAGAGTTTAATTACCCAGACCTCATTTTTGGTTTGGGTTTTCAGCTTGAATTTGGTTTTCGGAGCATCACTAGAGTTAAATATGTACAACAGAACTGCATGCAAGCGACGCATTGACCAAGCATTTGCATCTGTGCTTGTGTACTGCGTAGAGTAGACTTCTGGCTTTGGGTTTCAGAAAAGAAACCACCGCGTAATCAATACTGACACACACTCTTCTGAAGTTCCTTTAGGTGGAATTCCTGTTCTACTATATCGAGACTTATTTCAATAATCTATTAGTCTTATGACTAAGGGTGAATCCCAATTCTCTGTCTTCCCCCTTCCCCTTAGTTTAGCGCGTTCACGTGAGAGTAAGGGCTAATTCTGGTTTTGATCGAGGGGTAGGGGTAAGAGGACGGGGTAGATAGCCCTTAAAACCAAGCATTTTCATGAGTTTACTTGAAACCAAGCGGTACCAGAACACACTGATCCAGATCATCCAGAGAGTATTTTCAGCTTAAATAATTTATTTAAAATTACGACAGTCTTGTTTTGTGCTCTACACAGTCCTGTAACTTACTTATATATTTACAGCCATCAAATCAAACACACACTTTTAGACGGAGAGTTTGTGATCAAACACACACTTTTAGACAGAGTTTGTGATCAAACACACACTTTTAGACGGAGAGTTTGTGATCACACACACACTTTTAGACGGAGAGTTTGTGATCAAACACACACTTTTAGACGGAGAGTTTGTGATCAAACACACACTTTTAGACGGAGAGTTTGTGATCAAACACACACTTTTAGACGGAGAGTTTGTGATCAAACACACACTTTTAGACGGAGAGTTTGTGATCAAACACACACTTTTAGACGGAGAGTTTGTGATCAAACACACACTTTTAGACGGAGAGTTTGTGATCAAACACACACTTTTAGACGGAGAGTTTGTGATCAAACACACACTTTTAGACGGAGAGTTTGTGATCAAACACACACTTTTAGATGGAGAGTTTGTGATCAAACACACACTTTTAGATGGAGAGTTTGTGATCAAACACACACTTTTAGACGGAGAGTTTGTGATCAAACACACACTTTTAGACGGAGAGTTTGTGATCAAACACACACTTTTAGACGGAGAGTTAGTGATCAAACACACACTTTTAGACGGAGAGTTTGTGATCAAACACACACTTTTAGACGGAGAGTTTGTGATCAAACACACACTTTTAGACGGAGAGTTTGTGATCAAACACACACTTTTAGATGGAGAGTTTGTGATCAAACACACACTTTTAGACGGAGAGTTTGTGATCAAACACACACTTTTAGACGGTGAGTTTGTGATCAAACACACACTTTTAGACGGAGAGTTTGTGATCAAACACACACTTTTAGACGGAGAGTTTGTGATCAAACACACACTTTTAGACGGAGAGTTTGTGATCAAACACACACTTTTAGACGGAGAGTTTGTGATCAAACACACACTTTTAGACGGAGAGTTTGTGATCAAACACACACTTTTAGACGGTGAGTTTGTGATCAAACACACACTTTTAGACGGAGAGTTTGTGATCAAACACACACTTTTAGACAGAGTTTGTGATCAAACACACACTTTTAGACGGAGAGTTTGTGATCAAACACACACTTTTAGACGGAGAGTTTGTGATCAAACACACACTTTTAGACGGAGAGTTTGTGATCAACACGTGTCTCTGGTGACGTAGCAGCAGCTAGCGACGATGTATGATGACGTAACAGTAACCAAGTGGCGTCTCATTTCATAGGGGTATGTTTTCACCCCTAGCGCTCACCACTCGGGTTCGAGGGACAAGGGGTAAGACGAAGGGGAAGGGGTAAGAGAGAAATGGGATTCACCCTTAATACATTGTTACACTTTTCAATAATTAGCGTATAGAAAACACTCTTCCAGTTACTACATTTGTCAGTTTATCCTGCAAAGAAATATATTATCTTTCTAAACAGATAAATGGCACAAATAATAGATGGAATGTTTTGAACATCAAAAAACACAATTCTACCAAAATGATGTTCTTGTAATCACTCTTTTTGGCAAATTTCAAGAGCAAATGATAACACACCTGACCTGACTCTATGTTTCTAACTACTGATCTAGCACAGGCTTTTGTTTTAGGAGTATTCAGGTTGGTTAATGGTAGGCTGCTTACGATGTGGTAGATGCGCGGTGTGTTCCTCACGCTCGGATTTATCATACCGTCAAACTATTTTGTAACAAATGGCTGCAAAGTGTATTTTGGACTGGATGCGGTGGCTTGAGCGTCAGAACTGTGCTGTGTGACTGAAAAGCAGAATACCGACTGGAACGGTCAGGATGGGGAGGCGCGTCCCGTACTGGGCTCTCTAGGGCTCCCAGTCGTCATCGTGGTGCTGAGAGGCGATGATGACCACAACGGTGAGTATGGTGCAGAGCACGATGGAGGCGATTCCCACCGCCAGACTGATGAAGGAGAAGTTACGTGCCTCGCGCGAGGCGATCTCTGCTGTGACCATATCGCCTCGAGCCACAGCGGTGCGCACCTGAACAAAGAGAGGCTATTTAGTAGATATCTAGGAAAATAGATCAAATTACGGTTCACAGCAAATTCAGTTAAATTGTTTGATGCTGAGAAAACCCCGAATTCAGTGTAAAAATCATTGTAAGCTTAGATAACGTCGCACTGAAATGCAGCCACTAGACCAAAAGTATCCTAGATATCTAGAATAAATCGACCTGTTCACACTATGTCTGACATTCAATTTAAATCATTAAATGTAACTGATGTAATTCAATTCCATGCATGAAATTAAATACCATTTAAAAAATAGGCTATTTGAACACAATTTTGAGTAAATTGTTTGTAAATTTAGATGTTTGAGAATCGCAGTATATAGTGTATATTGATAAAATACCTGAGTCTGAGATTAAATTAAATTATGAACTTGTTTGATGTTAGAAAACCCACAACTGAACAAATTGTGTGATTCGTTTTTGTCACCTTGAAATATAACCACTAAACACATAATCACATAAAAATCCTATTTAGTAGATAGATATCTAGAGGAAAAAATTATACAAATAAAATGCCTGTTCAAAGCGAGTGTGAAATTACATTGATGTCAAAACAACCAAACTGAATGTAATACGGTGTAAATTATTTCAAAACAACCACTAAATAAATATGACACAATTATTTTTGTACAAATCTAGAAAAGTAGATAAAATACCAATTCTGAAATTAAGTTAAATTAAATTAAAACTAAAAATTCAACTAAATTAAATTTAATAATTTGATGTAAAAAAGTCAAATTGTGTGTAAATCATTTGTAAACATATTCCAGACTTAAATGCAACATTTACCGAATGGTTTTCTGAACATGTGTTTAGTTTTCCTGTGGCTCAGTGGTAGAGCGTTGCGTTAGCAGCGCAAAGGTTGTGGGTTCGATTCCCAGGAACACATGTGCTTACAAAACATGTATAACCTGAATGCACTGTAAGTCGCTTTGGATAAAAGCATCTGCTAAATGCATAAATGTAAATGAACAGAAATCAGAGCATGGCTCAGCTACCTGCACGGCTTTGATGATGGCGATTATTCCCGTTGGCCAGAAACAGCAGACAGTGGTGAGGACGGCGATGGGCAGGTAGTCGTGAGGAGGACGACGAGACTCCATCAGAGCAATGCCATTAGGCATATGCATGGCCATGTGTCCGGGGGCAACACCTGGATGAGCTGCACCGTTGGGCAGGTAAGGCTGTGCCTGAGGAAAAGAAACACAGGAAAGGCCATTTCAGAAAATGGTGCATGATGCCTATATTTTTACTCTGCGTGACATTGTTACACTGGACAGGCATGATTTCCGTGAAAATTCCTTTAATTTTTGACAATGACGATTGTTGTTTATCTCCTTCAGCAGCACAGGAACTGAAATAGGCCTACACAATCAAATCATGATACCTTAGTGCGATTATCAAATACAGTGGCGGCTGGTGGAAAAATGTTGAGGTGGGGCTGTGGCACACTGGTGTAACGGATATATGCCAGTAAGGGCTGTGTGTAAACCTCACTCTCCTGACCTCAAAAGAGGCGCTCTAGCGACTGACGCTAGGGGCTGTAGCCTTTGGCGTTCCTTGTTAGAGCGCCCGCCTCCCGTGCCAGAGTCCCGGGTTCGCGACCCGCCGGTGAGTTGGTGCGGACCCGTGTCGGGGGTTACATTGGTGCCGTGACCGGACGGGAGTGAGGTTTAGGGGGTGAGTGTAACGGATGTATGCCAGTAAGGGCTGTGTGTAAACCTCACCCCTGACCTCAAAGAGGCGCCTAGCGACTGACGCTAGAGGCTGTAGCCTTTGGCGTTCCTTGTTAGAGCGCCCGCCTCCCGCGCCGGAGTCCTGGGTTCGAGACCCGCTCGGTGAGTGGGTGCGGACCCGTGTCGGGGGGGTTACACTGGCACAGCAAACCATTTCCCAAACAATTCTTCACAATAAATCAAACGTCAGGACCCAGCTGCTTTACCTCCAAAGTTCTCCTCTCAAACGGACATTGGAGTAGATTGTACAGAGTTCGGTTCGTGTCCGGATTAATAACACCTGAGTCATTGTCACGTAATTGAAAATTGCGCCGCTATAGACCACGAGACCAGCCTTGATTTTAGCAGCTTGGGGCGACAGAAAAATCGCCTGTTTCAGTTCAGATTTGAGGACGCTGATTGGCTAAATTTCATGTCACATCTTGAATATATTTATATCTTGAATCAGGATTTGACCCGATTTCTCAGCTGAAATCTAGACGTGCTGATAGGCAGAGAGCTCATATTGTGATGGTGAAAACATATTTCTCACAGAAGATTTTCTAATAGATCACATCATACAAATATACATTTAAATAATTGATATAATTATTATTTTGTGTGTGTGTTCCTAGCGCCCTCTATTGGCCAGCCGCCACTGCAAATCAATCGTGAGTAAACACTGGATTTATCATGTATGTCGGTTCGATTTATATTTCGCATAATTACCAATATTTTTGAGGAAAGACGAGACGTCTTGTATAAGATTTGTGATGAGAACCCTTTCTAATGCGGTCTACTAAACACCCGTTTTCCACCTAAATTAAAGCCTGAAGGTTTAACATTTGAAAAGTGAAGAAATCAACACGACTATTAGTATTACAACATTACTATTGTAGTATAAAATATGATCTTTTTACAATAGTAGTATATTTAGTCTTTTACTATTAACATATCTCAGTTCAAAACGGAATTGCAATATACAATAAAATAATCAGAAATTATTATTTTTAATAAATTGCAATAGTTTATTTGGAGATGGTACAAAAACATTTTACTGGTATCTAAATCTAAAGAGAAAATATCTATTTACTATATCAGCCAAGAAATTACGTTTTACTAATACATTTTCAAAATGTACTAATATTTTGCAGATAATACGAGTTATATTCTGGATTTCCGCTGATGTATTTCCAAATTGGAAATGTATTTGTCCTCCAGGGATGCACAGGAGTCACATCTCACATAATCTTTTAAGCAGACACACAACATACACACATACACAAACAACAGAAGCATTCATCTCCCTATGTTTAACTACTGTAGTATGTAGTATCCCGCTCTAATGCTATCTGGATTATCCTGTTTAAACACCTTACGGAATGAATGAGCACTCACCCCTGTGCCTATGGGATAGACGGGCACGTAGGCCGTGCAGGGCTGCAGCTGGAGGGGGTATCCTGCATGTAAATACCCCACCGGGGGATGAGGGACGGTGCCCACTGCTCCGTGTGTCTGCACTGGGTATCCGTTCGGAGCTCCCTGGGGCCCGAGGGTGCCGCAGTGGAACTGGGTTTCTTGCAGGTACCCTTCTGATCCAGGAGGAGGAGGCGGAGGGGGGTAATTGGGCTGCGGGGCACAGCCGGGTGGAGGTGGATGTGGGGGCATGTTAGGGTCCTGGGTGGGGAGGTATGGAGGCGGAGCCATCTGCATCATAGGCTGAGACACGGACTGCCTTCCCGCTGCCTCCTCCAATCCTGAGCCGCGACACAAACACAGTCACACACCACAAATATTTACAAGAGCAAACCAAGGACGATATGCATAAGAGAAGCAGAATATTTGAATTAAAAAGCCGGCCTATAACCATAAAGATAAAGTTCTAAGGAAAATAGGGAAGTTATATAGTTGGAATCACAGAGGATTTTAATTTAATTTGAATCACTATCAGGATGATTTTAAACATTTAAAGTGGTAGGCAACAAATCTGTAACGACGTTTTCGGAGGTGTTCGGTGGTTATAGTTATCTTCTTATTCGTTCTTAGTATTGAGAAACGGTGTGTGTGTGTGTTAGTGATGGTGATATTAGTTTCATTGTTCCTCCGTTATATGCTGGCAAGAGACTGTCAGCAGTAAAGCAGAACAATAAATGCTGTAAAATAAGTTTTCAACAACATTGTATGCAGCCAACAAACGCACTGAGCAGCGCTGTCCTCGGAAATCACCCTTTACAGATGAAATGATAACATAATTTTATTGTGAATATGAGATTGATCTGAAGAATGAATGCTGTATCAGATGTAGGTAATCACACTCGCTCTGTCAATCTCTCTCTCACAATATCTACTTTACATAATACTTGCTTTTATTACAGTAATACTTTTGTTTTTGAAATGAAGCAACTCAACGTTACTAGTTCTAAAGTGACGTTTAGGAATTATTCAGGCACTGCGATTCATATTTAATTCATTTATACATATTTAATGCATCATTTTCTGAGCATATTTAAATAATCTTGTCTATTTGTGTCTTCTTTTCTTTCTAACATCCTTCAGATAAGGTATATTAAACAATGAATATGAATCATTAATATACTTTGTCTATAGGTTGGCATATCAAAGAGATGAGAGAGATGTTGTACAGATTGCAAGACATTGACATTTAATTATTATAATTTTTAATTAGAAAGATTACTGATAGGCTAATCCAAAAGGTTCTTATATGTAAAACATATCTTTGTTATTTCAGAAAATCACGTTACAGCTCTAAGTGATTTAGGGCCCAAGGGATCTCATGCCTGAAATAGAGCCTCACACAACACCCTTTAAACCACATACTGCTATTCTCACATTCAATGAAACACCACACAGCCGTTTCTAATGTGTTCAACACGACGCTATACCTGAGAGAATAACGGACGCGACGGCTGTGTCTCAAATACTAGCGAGCTGCCTACACACACCGCGTGTATGAGGATCATCTGCTAGTTTTAATTGTTCGAAAGGCACATATAATGCCCAAAAACGCGCATAATATTAGACTATAACAGGCAAAACTGCACATACATTAGGCTACGCGCTGATTTAGATGCCTAGATAGGCAGCTCACTAGGATTTGAAACACAGTCTAAATATAACTATATATGTGAAATAAGGATCAGTAAAAAAAAAAAAAAGATTAACAATATTCATGAATGTTCGTATATTAGCGTTTTAAAATGACATTACCTCACATTTATTTTATAATTAATACCGTTAATTTAAATGAGTCGTCCAGCTGTAAACACTGATTTAATTAGCAGTGACCAAATACAAAATATAATTTGTTACCGTGTTTTTCCGACGACATCGCGTTTATTTATCCGTTTCGACGATGTTCAGTTTGTCCTCAGTAATAAAACCAAATCCAGCCAGTGACGTTACGTCCGTCTTTGTGACAGATCACAACAGACGATGCTGATGATTTCTCCAGGCTAATTATAACGCATCTTCAGATGGTAATCCTGATGTAAAGCCTGGGTTATCTGTGTGTGAAAGCGACTGGATGCCAGAGCATCAGCAGCACA
The DNA here is from genome assembly GCA_027564155.1 of Gymnocypris eckloni scoliostomus. Lineage (NCBI taxonomy): Eukaryota > Metazoa > Chordata > Actinopteri > Cypriniformes > Cyprinidae > Gymnocypris > Gymnocypris eckloni. Next base: position 27,995,575 of record CM050421.1, read on the forward strand.
AAAACAGGTTTCAACTAACGCATCTAGTTACACTGAATTAACCAGAGCGTCTTAAAGAGAC
>CM050421.1:28005635-28135635 GCA_027564155.1 Gymnocypris eckloni scoliostomus
CCTTTTGTCTGCACACTGGATTTGGACATGACCTAAAACAGAAGGAAAAACACTACCGATCAAAAGTTCGGGGTCGGTAAGATTTTTGAAAGAAGTGTTTACTCTATACTAGTAATATTATTACAATCTAAAACATGAACAGATTTGCTGCTTAATATTTTTGCTTTTAGATTTTGTTTATTTTTTGATGAATAATATGTTCAAAAGAACAGCATTTATCTGAAACTGTCACTTTTGATCCATTTAATTCATCCTTGCTGAGTAAAAGTATACTTTTTTTTTTTTTACTATCTTACTGACCCCAAACATTTGAGCGGTGATGTATGAATGTGACATGAATATAATAAACAGACCTGTTCAGTGAAGGTGGGTGAGTGGATGCAGTGGAAGTCTTTCAGACAGTCCCGTAGCACTCGTTGCCTCATCACTCCCTCCACCACATCCACACCCTTCAGGTGCAGGTCATTCACAGGGTCAAGAGTCACAATGCCATTTGGATTGGCCTCAGCCAATCGCAGGAGCTCCTGAGTTGTTGTAGAAATAGCCTGACCCGGTGGATCCAGTCTAGGGAGGGAGTTTATTTATTATCAGTAGTACCACAGTTCAACAAATGCAAGACAATCGAGATGAGCACACATACACACCTGAAGCGTGGCTGCTGTCTTTTATTGTAGTTGTCAATGATTCTCTCTGGAATGACCTTGAGGGTTTTGGTTGTGATGGCAGAGATGTCCTGCGACTTCAGTTTCTGCACCGTATGACTGCAGGGTCCTACACACAGAGTCACACTGTAATGACACTTGGGGGTGGATGTGATGCAGTGTGTGTGTGTGTGTGTACGTGTCTGCTCACCCTCTGGAATAAACAGTGAAGTGCTGTAGATGGCATGGAAGACTTTATTAGACTGAGCATCACCCGCCACCTCCTCGTTACCCTTCTCACAGATAATGAGAGCGGTGAAAGTGCGATTTACTGCATCGCTGGACACCTGTGGGAGGAGATGATGGGAAAGAGAGAGAGGAAAACTAATAGGGGAGAGAGAGGTAAGCTGTGCAGCTTTCTACTTAAGTTAAATACACGACTGGTCAAAAGTTACAAAATATTTATATTTCAAATAAATTATGTTCTTTAGAATTTTATATTTATCCTTAAACTTGAATCTATCCTTGAAAAATGCATCATGGTTTCCTCATAAATATGTTTTCATATTGATTTCAACACTGCAAATAATCAGAAATGCTTCATAAGCAGCTAATCATATTCTAATCATTAGCTAATCAGCTAATCATGCAACAGTAATGATGATGAACATTCAGCTTTGCATGGTGGAAATACATTACATTTTAAAACATATTCAAATAGAAATCAGCTCTTTTAAGTTGTAATAATAGTTCACAAAATTAATGTTTTTTAATCACATACAGTTTGATGAACTTAAGAAACTTCTAACAAAAACATTAGAAATTACAAACGTTTGAAAATTTGAGTGAAAATAAAAATTAATATTATAAATATCCAGTGACACAGTTAAGGCGTGCAACTGTGTGACGAACCATAAGGAATACAAAAATAACTTCAAATAAAATTATAAACACAAATTAGTAAAACAACTAATGCACATTTCAAAACATCAGCAATAGTAATAATAACAGTGTTTGGTGGATTAAGTGGTGGAGCATCTTACCCCACTTTCCCTAACTCAGCGGTTCTCAATTCCAGTCCTCGCCCCGCTCTGCACATGTCGTATGTTACTCTTATCGCTTCAGATGTTTGTTCTATAGGAACGTAAGTGCCCTGCGAAGTGGACATCACAGGATATTCCTCCATGATTCCAGTTCAAGCGAGCGTATATATATTCCATTCAAAGTGCACTGAAGTGTGCGAGGCGTGAATTAAAATTGTATATATTTACAGAGGTATATGATGTCACACTCGTCCGTGCGTGAAGGCGTTGTGCAGCGCAAATCCATGAATGAATGTTCAAAATAAAGTAAACTTCAGCGGATTTCCCTGCTCAGGGAGTAGAGCAATGGACCCTGTGGGAGCAATGGACCCTGTGTAGGGAGCAATGGACCCTGTGTAGGGAGCAATGGACCCTGTGTGAGGCAATGGACCCCTGTGTAGGGAGCAATGGACCCCTGTGTAGGGAGCAATGGACCCTGTAGGGAGCAATGGACACTGTGTAGGGAGCAATGGACCCGTGTAGGGAGCAATGGACCCCGTGTGAGGAGCAATGGACCCCGTGTAGGGAGCAATGGACCCTGTGTGAGAGCAATGGACAATGGACCTGTAGTGAGGGAGCAATGGACCCTGTGTAGGGAGCAATGGACCCTGTAGGGAGCAATGGACCCTGTGGGGAGCAATGGACCCTGTGTGGGGGAGCAATGGACCCTGTGTAGGGAGCAATGGACCCCGTGTAGGAGCAATGGACCCCGTGTAGCAATGGACCCGTGTAGGGAGCAATGGACACTGTGTAGGGAGCAATGGACCCTGTGTAGGGAGCAATGGACCCTGTGTAGAGCAATGGACACTGTGTAGGGAGCAATGGACACTGTGTAGGGAGCAATGGACACTGTGTAGGGAGCAATGGACACTGTGTAGGGAGCAATGGACCCTGTGTAGGGAGCAATGGACCCTGTAGGGAGCAATGGACCCTGTGTAGGGAGCAATGGACCCTGTGTAGGGAGCAATGGACCCTGTGTAGGGGAGCAATGGACCCTGTGTAGGGAGCAATGGACCCTGTGTAGGGAGCAATGGACCCTGTGTAGGGAGCAATGAGCAATGGACCCTGTGTAGGGAGCAAAGGACCCTGTGTAGAGCAACGGACCCTGTGTAGGGAGCAATGGACACGGTGTAGGGAGCAATGGACCCTGTGTAGAGCAATGGACACTGTAGGGTGCAATGGACCCTGTGTAGGGAGCAATGGACCCTGTGTAGGGAGCAATGGACCCTGTGTAGGGAGCAATGGACCCTGTGTAGGGAGCAATGGACCCTGTGTAGGGAGCAATGGACCCTGTGTAGGGAGCAATGGACCCTGTGTAGGGAGCAATGGACACTGTGTAGGGAGCAATGGACCCTGTGTAGGGAGCAATGGACCCTGTGTAGGGAGCAATGGACCCTGTGTAGGGAGCAATGGACCCTGTGTAGGGAGCAATGGACCCTGTGTAGGGAGCAATGGACACTGTGTAGGGAGCATGTCAATCGGAACACAGTTCATGCATGGAGCGCACTTCTAACAAGCTGATTATCTGAATCAGGTGTGTTAACTAAGCGAGACATGCAAAATACGCTGAGCGGGGGTGCGCGAGGACTGGAATTGAGAACCTCTGGCTTAACTGAATATGTGTCAACGGTCTGCAGATGTGTTTATGGTTAGAGGAGGAGAAGATGACAGTGAAATGTGTTCATGACTCAGTCACACACCTGTAGAATGACTCCCAGGGCGTTGTGATGCTGGCCATTGTTCACCATTACCACCCTCCCCACAGACAGAGCTTTGAATCCATTCATCGAGTCCAGCACAGCTCGCTGCCACACACACACACACACACACACACACACATTACTATACAAACATAATGCAATTTATATATCTATATCTTTTTTAAATGTTATATGTACATAATGATATACAAAAAACTGTATATATAAACTAGCTAAATGTATCATAATGACTGTTGTTTTAATTCATTATAGAAGAAAGTGATGTTTTTGCTCATGTCTTTGGTCTTATATCAACTGTTATAATAACAACATCACACAATTGTACATATTTTGACAATTCAAATCATATCAGTGTTATTTTAGTATTCGTGTCATTGAAATGCTAGATTAATTTTAATAACATTTAATTTTTTTTTTTATTATATTTGTATATTTCATTTTTGTTGTATTTTCATTTTATTTTTTTTTGTACATTTGAATATGTCCATGTAACTGTTTATTTCAGTTTTAGTTATTTTAGTACATCAAATTAAACAAAATTAAAAATGCTGTCTTAGCAACAAGTTTAAATCGTTTATTTTTTTTCAGTTAAAGTTAATTTATAGATTTATTTTTTGAAGCAACACGTTTTTTTATGGTTTTAGTTTTTGCTCAGTAACTCTGAATCAAATTTAAATCAAGATCCTTATTTTTTTTATTAGATTAATTCAATTCTGTCATTTAATCTGAAATCCAAATTTTTTCTTAGCTGATTTGTAACTAAATATAATTGCTCAAATGCTGTGAATTGAGTGTACATCTCTGTGATAGCGCTCATATAAATGTGTGTGTGTGTGTGTGTGTGTGTGTGTGTACCTGCAGGATCTCTGTGGTGATGCACAGCTCTGTGATGGTGCTCATATAAATGTGTGTGTGTGTGTGTGTGTGTGTGTGTGTGCATACCTGCAGGGCCTCTGTGGTGATGCACAGCTCTGTGATGGTGTGGTAATATGACAGTATATCAGATAACTGCCCCTCTGTGTCCAGCGGAGGGAGAGAGGAGACGGTTTTTCTCAGTTCACTTATTCTCTTCTCGTGAACCTGAGCAACACAACGACAGAAATGACTTGGCTAACAGAAATGGTTTCATAACATCCCATATTTCTGCCTTTTGTAAGGTTGAATTACCGAGACAGTTACTGGGGCATCCAAACCCCACAGACATGTCAGCGTCACCCATGGGCTGCTGTGTTACCTGCGTATCCCTGTGGTTCTCAGAAAAGCTCCTCTTCATCATGTCGGTGACCCTCAGGGCCTCCACACGCAGCAGATTGAGGATCATGGTGTAGGTCAGTCTGAACTGAGACTGCAGGACTGTCGGCTTCCCCTGACACAGAGAGAAACGCCACACATTAACACCATCTCTCTGTGCTCTTGCATATTTAACTCGCTTTCATTTAAAGGTGACATATCATGAAATCTTGCTTAAGTGCTATAATTGGGTCCCCAGTGTATCTCCCAATCCAGACAATGTGAAGAAGAACAACCTAGTAACTTAGTTTTGGTAAGCCTTCCTCTGCAAGCTTGTGACGCATAAAGGGGATTTTATTATAACATTACCATCCCTTAATCTGCAAGTTTCCACCCACGGCGCCACCATAGTGTTTTTGCAAACATTGTACCATTTCTAAGACCATATCTATGTCACTATATCACTAATACGGCTTTAAAACATGATCATCAAAACCAAAACAGATGATTTTGGCCTGTAAAGGCACTATTCTGGAAAAGGGGGCGGGGAGAAGCAGCTCATTTGCATTTAAAGAGGCATGCACAAAAACAGTGTATTTCTGCTTCCACTCAAAATAGGCATTTCAAAATGATATAATAAATGATCTGCAGTGTATTTTGAACTGAAACTTCAGACACGCTCTGGGGACACCCGAGACTCATATTACATATTGTAAAAAAGGGACATAGTAGGTCTCCTTTAAATCATTAATTTATTGATTGCCAATGTTTGAGCTAAGACTATGCTGTACAGACAAATGCAATAACAAAATGGCTTCAAACCATGAAAATAATAGCATGAGGACACGATGTAAGGATGTGTGTATTAGGCCTGTGCAATTAATCGCATGCGATTTATCATGCGCATCTCATTAGTAAAGCCGGTTGTGTGATTGGTGCTAAATCGCCACTAGCAAGCTAGGCAATATTACGTTCATAATCGCAGATCATTCATGCGCTTTAGTCTTCTTTTCAAAACAGTAAAGAAATTATTCATAAAACTAACTATATCATTACACTTTCTGAGGATCTGCTTGTGGGAGATTGCTATGCATTTGCAAACGTGTCCGAGTATCTTAAACATATGGTGGTTTCTGACTAGTCTAATTCAAAAGAGCTATATAACACATATTCTGGCCTCTAAACATTAATTGTTGCCTCTTCAGTGTAAGCCTATGGGATTTATTTGATCTTACAAATGAAAAATTAAGCTAAAACTAATACTACAACTATTAAAAAGCTTTTTGCTAACTTCAATAATGCTGAAATAAAATAAAACATAAATATTAGATGCAATACTTAAACATTTAGTACTAAAATTTCAACAAAAACTTTTTTTTTAGCTTACGTAAAATGCATCATAAAAGCATTCATAGCGTATGATGTAATGCATCTTTCCATAAATAATTGTAACTACAGTTATAATGCTTGGAGATTTGTCTGATGTGTTTTAATGCGTTGTAAAGGTGTAACAAATAAGTATTATGACTGTGGTTACAATCATACAATGCATTATAAGTAGAGGTGTCAATGTTAACGCGTTAGCGCATGCGATTAATCTAAAAAATTGAACACGTTAATATTTTGTGATAAGGTTTGACCCCGACTTCTTCCCATCATCGCGGTGCGGAAGGGTTGTCTATTATTGTGTGATGAGGGTACAGTGAAAATACATAATTTTACTAATGTGTATAATACTTGTAATGTATACCTGGCGACTTAAGAACGGAGAGGCGGTTATAACACAAACAACGCAAGTTTCAGCCAGAGCATACACGATAAGGCTTTTACACAGCAGAAATAAACATGACAACAGCCACTATAGATATGAATTTTGTGCTGGAATGGCAGTGTATGCAGTCAGGGAGTCAGAGACAGGGTTAAATGACTGAACAGGCATGATGGGAAACACTGAGAGGTTAAAACAGCTGGACACGCTAATGAAGAGTAGCTCATTCATCCACAAGAGGAGGACAGAAGTGCACTCACACGCTCATGACTCGAAATAAAGACCAGCAGAGTTTGTATTCAGCTCCAGATTAAACAACAGGCAGTGATTTACAATTGAGGAGATTGCTAGAGAGTGCTACAGTAATGGTCGTAATAATGGAGGGCTTTGTGTTTTAGTCATCAGCAATGAAGCGTCAGGCCTGACCCTTAGGTGAGAGATGTAGGTGTTTAACACAGACTCAGACTGAGTACTGACCAGCATCATGGCGTGGAGGTCTCCCATTTCATGAACTCCAGCCTTACAGAGGATGATAACGGTCCCTGTAGCATCCAAACCTCTTCTGCCTGCACGCCCGCCATCTGTATGTACTCACCACACACACACACACACACACACACACACACACACACACACACACACACACACACACACACGCTTGGTTTTATGGTTTACGGGACTCTCCATAGGCGTAATGGTTTTATACTGTACAAGCTGTATGTGCTATTGCCCTACACCTACCCTACACCTAAACTTAGCCCTCACAGGAAGCGGTGCATTTCTATTTTCCCCAAAAACTAAACAGCACAGATTTTACTACATATTTAAACAGAGCAGTGTGTTTGTCCATATGTTTGACCGGTTGTTTTTATAATGATAATGAACAGGCTGCATTGTGAAGGTAGAATGCTTAAATGTGTGCGCATGCGCTGGAGCAATCACTGGATTTATTCCCTTCCAACAGTGGAAGCAACTACTCTTGGTCATGAAGATAATCGGAATTGTAAAAGGTCTGCTTTTACATAAACAATAAAAAAATTATCTTTGCTTTTTTGTAAAATAAGAAAAAAATAGAATGCATCTTTCTGCCGTCTGCTTTAATTTCGCGCAGCACAATAATGAACAAACTCTGCATACTCTAAACAACACTGGGTTCAAAACAAACCAGTTTGGGCTGGTAAAAGAGTACATTTGGGGTTAATTTTACCTAGTACATTTGATTGTTTATTTAACCCATCATTAATGGATGATTTAACTCAGCTAATGGCTTTATTCGTTTCTATTATAATATTTGCTTTTTTTTCCTTTATGCATGAAATAATGTTTACAGATTAACTTAAATCCTCTAAACTTCTGTAAAATACTCCAGACGTGATAACTTCCTTTATTTCTCATTTGCTTGTTTTTATAAGCTATAAGCCTACACATTGCCTATTTAATCTCGTTTAACAAACATTAGAAGTAAAGATTAAACATCAAACAGACGTAATTCACGAGTAAACGGACCACTCTGTAACTGTGCTTCCACCGTAACGGCGCTGGGTCTCACGCCGAGCTGGAGTCGTGTTCGGCGGGGACTGATCACGGATCAGACCGCTGCTCTGCGCTTCACTCATGGACGAAACGTACTGCGATTGCCTTCATAACCTGCTCAACAACAAACAGTCAACAGCTCTGAGGACATGTTTTAACATCCAAAGTATTTGTGTTCTGTATCTTTATAAATATAATCGTTTATTTTATGCAAAGCATCAGACTCTTAATCACGCTTAATAAGACCGACGCGACGCGAGCGACGTTCGTTTATTGATTCACACCGCCTGCATAGATTTAAACAATATACTGACAGAAACAATTTTATAAATACAATAAAATGTACACAAACTACCCAAACACTGAACAAATAACCCCAAAATGACCCAAAAGGCTGAACCCAGCATCTAGGTGAATTAAGTTGTTCTCTGCTTGCAGAAGTGCTGCAGGTGTATTATGTAATATGATATGATCATGTGAATCCTCGTTCTGTTGTTTGCTTTTTGCACATGTGAAATGAATCCCGAAAAACAGATGCTAGTATTTTAACGGGTCACAGACACTTATTCTTTTTAATTTAATTCAGTTCTATAATATTTGTCGGTTAACGGTTAGGAAAAATAACCGAAATGAACATCCCTAATTTAAATGTATAACATTTAAAATCTTAATTTAAAACGTGTCTTGTTTTGAAGCCACTTGGAACATTTTGCGTAAAAATTAAATAACTGAAAAAGTATACGTTTCCATTAAAACAACGCTTCATATTCAAAACACACAAGATGAAAAGCAGATATAGCATTTCACAAAATAGTTATCAGGCCCATGAAAGCACACACAAGATGAAATGCACTTGACAAATAATTATTTCGTGGCGTAAATAAAATAAACACTTTCTAAAATTAAAATAGACCAAAACTGCAGGGAAATGCAGTCTATTAAAACGTGTCAATCTTCACAGGATTTTAGAATTTGCTTTTAGAAACATTTGCTTAGGCAAACATTGCTTAGCCTATTCCACAGATTCTGGAATTAACAAATTACCAAAGGGCATTTGTGCTGAGCGAGCGGCGCTGAGCGTATTGAGCGGCGGATGAAAGACGCTCTCTGCTCTGAAGGAAATATGATCGCTACTCCCGCTGTGTGCTCTGCATGCAACATGCATTTTTTTGGCCACCAAGTCATTATCCTGTTCTGAACTCATCTTCCCTGTTTCTTTAGCATACTATCTGTCTGTATGCCCGGTCTGTTCTGTTCTGCTGCATTCTGATTGGTTCGGATAGCATACTGCAGGTGGTTGGGGCTGGGCGCGCAGAAAAAAATCGAGCTATAAAGCGATTTAGAAATCGCGCAATCTCAAATCGCGATTTTATTTCGATTTCGATTAATTGCACAGCCCTAATTAGAAGCATTTTCTATTGCACGCAAAAGTGTTTTAAATGTACTAAGAGACACAACTGATTCATTTTAAGAGAGTTCCAGTCTGACGGTGCATAATCAAATGCAGTTTCACCTTAATTAGTTCGTGCTGAAGGTACATAAAGATTGGGAACGCAATGAATAGTTAACAACCACTTTTTGGTGAATCAAACAACAGAGATAGGATGGCAAAAAACCCAGAATAGCTTTGTAAATCAATAAATACCAATGCATTTGCCTTTGAACAGCAAGTGAAGACCAGGCAACTCTGTTATAGAGTATACAATGATGTGTAGAATATGTACAATCCGTAATAAATCTTAAAGCACCATGATACACCGCTTCCAGAGAGGTAAGAAGATAAGAAGAGGCGTACACTATAGTCAAGAATCGGTCAAATTCCAGACACAAGCTTCTTCCTTGCATTAAATGAAAAGCAAGACTTGTTTCTGAAATAAAATCCTAGCTGCTTCTTCACCTTTAAATCACAAGTAATTAATATATGAATCAAAATGTCGTGTGTCATCAATTATGATGCCCGGATACTTATACGCTGACACTAATGCGATCAATTTTCCTGCAGAGTTCGGAGAACAACAGAACCATCCAAAGAATTTCTAGAGTTTGATAACCACATAAATGTAGTTCTCTCAACATTTAAGACCAACTTCAAAGTAAAAAACCCTGCTTGAATAATATCAAACGCTGACTTTACGTGACCCAAAGCTTGTTGTTGTGAAGGAGCAGAACTATAGATGACATCATAAAAGTGGAACCTTGCATTATCAATGTTAACATCTAAACAATTGATATATATGATAAATAATAATGGCCCCAATACAGATCCTTGGGGAACTCCCAATAGGTCTGATTTGATGCCTTCCACTTGCACGCATTGAGTTCTTCCCTTTAATTAAGTATTAAACCATGAAACTACATTGTCTGATAGGCTTAGAAGTGTTGGTCTATCTAACGAAATATTGTGGTTCACTGTATCAAATGCCTTAGTTAAATCAATAAACAGACATGCACAATGGCATTTTCCATCTAGGGACCTCACAAGATCATTTAAAACTTTTAAAAACATTTACTGATGCAAAAGAAGGCAACGTAATACGTTAAGAGCTGGGGGGTGTAAACTTTTGAACAAGATGATTGTGTCATTTTTTCTTATTGTTAGAAGATTTAATTTGGCGCTGCACTTAAGAAGCTACATAAATACTTAAAAGTTTCCCAGAAGACAAAATAAGTACAATTTACGCTGATCATCCAATAAAAAAATGTACACCCTCCCGATCTTAATGCATCGTGTGGCCTTCTTGAGCATCAGTAAATGTTTTCACCTTATATAATAGTTATGTAAGTCCCCAACTGTCCTCCATGTGCAAAGACGCATCTCAAATTCATACGTCACTGTTGAAAAGGATCAAATATGCAGATAATGTTGGAATATGCAGCACATGGAGGATTTTTCTGAAGAACAGGCCGTTAAATTGCTCAGGACCAATAAAGGACTCATGAACAACCATCACAAAATATAAAAACAGTCGTGGATCATCCAGAATACGACACACGGTATTAAGAACCACTTTTGAATGGGGCCATTTTTTTTAGGTCTTGTGGAGAATATCTAAACATGTTATGAGAAATCACTTATTCAGGACCGTATTAAATATAAAAATAACATGCAATTATCACGATCCCTCTTATTTTGTTAAAACAATTTACCTTTTTCATATTCTGAACGGGATATGTAAACTTATGAGCACAACTGAAGCTATAAATGTAGCTTTTGTCTATTCATATATAGCTTGAACAAAACAAGTTCACACCTTTACTAAACCTCTGGAGAAGAGCATCTCAATGATCTCCTTCAGGATTGGTAGGATGCCGCTGTGGTGAACGCCAATCCCTCTCTTCAGCAATTCACGCATCGACAGGATCTGGGGCCAAAACAACAATGCTCATAAATACCATAACTCTATTAAATAGACTTTTAAAAGTTAACATTATTCATCAACAAATATACTGCCATTTTGAACCGAAGGAAGCCAATTTGTTAGCCTTTTTTTTATTTGTATTCATTACAAATATTGTAAAATGACAGCATATCTTTTTTTTCTTAATACAATATAAAACAGCTTTAATATTTCAGATTTAACTATTTTTGGTCATGTGGTCACAGCCTCGGTGAGCACAATAGACTTCCGGTAACTTTACTGTACTTCAAGCCGTTATGTATAATGCATTATAAAGGTATTCATAATGTACACTGCAATGCATTATATCATTTTAGAAGCAATTTTAACCAAAGTTTAATTACATTATAATATTTGAAAATTCATTGTTACATCTGCAATTGCATTATACTTTTTTAAAGATGTAACTATGAATAGATAAGTGCTAGAATGTATAATAACATTCATAGGATCATAAGATGCATTATAAGACAGTTAATGCATTAAAAACACTTTTATAATGCATTAAATATAAAGGCTTTAAGTAAAGTGTTACCAGTAAAAAAGATTTACTGACCCCAAGCCTTTGAACAGCAGTGTATACCTAGAATTGTCTTTACAAATGTAATAATGCATTTTATTGCATTAAAGTAGTACTTTTTTTTTATTATAATAGGTTTCTGACAGTCTAACTGTATTTAAGTAAAGAATAATTATTAGAAAAATAATGCACACCCGAGGTGGTGATGCGGTCACGACGCGGAGTAGCCGTTAGACCTCGGGTGTGCATTATTTTCTAATAATTCAACGGTCCGGAGTCAATTATTCGGCTTATACTATGGCTGCCACACCTCGAGACATCAATCAGATCACATATTTCAAGGGATTCAAGAGTTTTTATATTTAAATCGCTATTGTGAGTAGGATTATTTCTTCCGCATCTCATCCATCGCCTCTGTTGCTAAACCGTAACGGAGGCTTGAGCCGTTGATAACAGACAAGTGCAGCTAATAACTACGTTATGAGAGAGATTGAGCGTGCGTGAATTAGCCTAACGTTACCTCTCGGAGTCTGTCTCTCATCAGTGTGAGATGACAAACTGTGTGCGTCTGTAAGGGAGAGAGAGCGGGAGAAATAGAGTATGTGATTTACGTACAAAAAAACGTAATTTTGTGGCAAAAAATGGAAATGATCTGTCGTTTTTATCTATATTTCTGTATTTGGCCAGTGTCTTGTGGGTTTTGGTTGTATTGCTGTTGTAAGACCTTTAGAAATAACAGAAATCATCTGGCGAAGTGATACGGAAGTGATGCGGTCGAGAGTTCCCTGAAAATAACCACACCCCTCAGAACGTTCGTCAGCCAATCAGATTCAAGCATTCAACGGCCCGTAGTATAATTAACCTTCTGTCATGCAACAAAAACAAACATTATTTACAATTGTAACGCAACATTTTTTTATTGTTTAACTCTAAAAGACAACTCTAAGCATACACTAATATTTAGTACAAACTAATTAACTTAGGACAGTGCAAACCATCTTAAAGTTCCTAAAAACTGGCTTCAAGTAAAATAAATAATAATATATATACACACACATCAGTGGTAGCTGCTGGTCTTTCAAAGAGGGGAAGCTCATTTTCGGCCAACATCATAAAAATGGTCTATTTATTTATATGTAAATTCTGCCATAACGTTCCTTTTCAAGAAAATTTTCTATGAATGAATGAATGAACAAACGATCTAAAAAAAGATATTACACTCGACAGAGGAAATGTGGGAATTAGGTTAAACTGAAACAAGGAATAATTGTGTGAAATGTATGATGAAAATTGGCTAGCAATTTCGCCAAGCAAATACCAAGAAATAGGTAGCAGCAGTTTGTCTTTCGACTACACTTGTAAAATCCATGAAGGGACTGAGCTCGAATAGCTTCAGCGACTTTTTAATAGTACAAAATCTCTGTTAATCAAAATTAGATGCACCCACCAATCATTATGCAGAAGCCCGGAGTCCTTTTAACCATTTCTGCTTATCTTTAAATTGAGTTATACAGTGGGGCAAAAAAGTATTTAGTCAGCCACCAATTGTGCAAGTTCTCCCACTTAAAAAGATGAGAGAGGCCTGTAACTTTCATCATAGGTATACCTCAACTATGAGAGACAAAATAAGAAACAAAATCACATTGTAGGATTTTTTAAGAATTTATTTGCTAATTATGGTGGAAAATAAGTATTTGGTCAATAACAAAATTTAATCTCAATACTTTGTTATATACCCTTTGTTGGCAATGACAGAGGTCAAACGTTTTCTGTAAGTCTTCACAAGGTTTTCACACACTGTTGCTGGTATTTTGGCCCATTCCTCCATGCAGATCTCCTCTAGAGCAGTGATGTTTTGGGACTTTCAACTCCCTCCAAAGATTTTCTATGGGGTTGAGATCTGGAGACTGGCTAGGCCACTCCAGGACCTTGCAATGCTTCTTACGAAGCCACTCCTTGCTTGCCCGGGCGGTGTGTTTGGGATCATTGTCATGCTGAAAGAACCAGCCACGCTTCATCTTCAATGCCCTTGCTGATGGAAGGAGGTTTTCACTCAAAATCTCACGATACATGGCCCCATTCATTCTTTCCTTTACACAGATCAGTCGTCCTGGTCCCTTTGCAGAAAAACAGCCCCAGCATGATGTTTCCACCCCATGCTTCACAGTAGGTATGGTGTTCTTTGGATGCAACTCAGCATTCTTTCTCCTCCAAACACGACAAGTTGAGTTTCTACCAAAAGTTATATTTTGGTTTCATCTGACCATATGACATTCTCCCAATCCTCTTCTGGATCATCCAAATGCTCTCTAGCAAACTTCAGACGGGCCTGGACATGTACTGGCTTAAGCAGGGGACACGTCTGGCACTGCAGGATTTGAGTCCCTGGCGGCGCAGTGTGTTACTGATGGTAGCCTTTGTTACTGGTCCCAGCTCTCTGCAGGTCATTCACTAGGTCCCCGTGTGGTTCTGGGATTTTTGCTCACAGTTCTTGTGATCATTTTGACCAGGGTGAGATCTTCGTGGAGCCCCAGATCGAGGGAGATTATCAGTGAGAAGAAGTTACAGGTCTGTGAGAGCCAGCAATCTTGCTTGTTTGTAGGTGACCAAATACTTATTTTCCACCATAATTTGCAAATAAATTCTTTAAAAATCCTACAATGTGATTTTGTTTCTTATTTTGTCTCTCATAGTTGAGGTATACATATGATGAAAATTACAGGCCTCTCTCATCTTTTTAAGTGGGAGAACTTGCACAATTGGTGGCTGACTAAATACTTTTTTGCCCCACTGTATATAATGTATCAGCATTAAATTGGGTATAAGTCACCTTATTTTCCAGATATCAGAATCAGCCAATGAAAAAACTGGTTGGACGGTGGACCCAAATCTAGTACCTGTGGTAACTGCCGATCGCCTCCTCTCAGCCTGGTCAGGCTCTTCTGCAGGAAAGAGTGGATCTCGCTCTTCTCTACAGAGCTGGTGAGGTCCAGAGAGGTCAAAGAGCGGGCGTTTTCATCACAGCGTGTCCGAGAGAAGGTGAACGCCACCACTGGAGTCTGCTGCCTCTGAGACAGATAGTTCAGCAGTGTCTGCCACACGGCTCGATCCTGGTGGAGCACAGCGAGCATGAAGAAAACACCGTACAAACCCTGGTTGTTACATAACCAGTTCAGACGGAGATGACGAGAGGTTCGGACACTGACCTGACTGGCTGTTGTGTTGTGCTGCGATACATTCTTTGTGCCGAAAGACTGAGCATGTTTACTAGTGCGTTCCTTCTTGGCATCTACTGCGGCATAGTAGCTGGAAAACAAGACTTTGTTTCAATTCGAAAGCCAGAAGTTTATTCTGAAGTCTATCTACAATGTTAGTCGAAAAGTATTAATCTTTTTTTTTATACACTTTTTAAACTTTTTCTGGCACTTAATTACTAAATAAATACTAGTGGTGACAAACGATTAATCGCATCCAAAATAAAAGTTGTGTTTACATTATATATGTACGTGAACTGTAATATATACACACATACAGTATATATTTAGAAAATATGTACATATTTATACACATTCTTATATATATATATATATATATATATATCTAATATATAAACATAATATTATTTTCTTAAATATATATGAAGAGCTCTTTTCCAAAACGCGATAAATGCCAAATTTAAAGTACATTTGCTGTGTACTGAACCTATTCACTGCTCCATCAATGTTTCATGCCAAATCGCTATATTTCCTTGTTTAAAATGTACTGCAGGATGCAGTTCTTTCCAAACCGCTATAAGCGCGAACCTGTTTTTAGCCTAAATCGATATATCCTCTCGACCAATCAGAATTCGATTCGATGCAATCCAACATGACGACGCTTTGAAGCGTTTGTTTGTGCTCAGTCTTCACAATGAGTGCTTAAACTCTAATAACACTTTTGAGACCTACACCTGGGGGTAACGCATGAACTGGACAAAGAAAATCACAAAAACAAGAAGGTTCTCAGGTGGCGCGTTAATACCCACTGTGGGATGTCAATGTGACAGATGTGTATGCCAGTAAAGGTGATGTTTAACCGATTGACGCTAGAGGCTGTAGCCTTTGGCGTTCCTTGTTAGAGCGCCCGCCTCCCGCGCCGGAGACCCGGGTTCGAGACCCGCTCGGTGTGATGGTGCGGACCCGGGGGGGTTACATCAAACAAAGGCTGGTGCGACCGGTGTATAGTATGAGTCCCTGATGTCATATGTTGCATGTTCTCTTTTTTTTTTTTTTTTTAAGACATAAACCAATTTTCTTTTGAAAAAAAGGATGGATTTGTAGCGTTTTGAAAACAAAAACTAAAAAAAAACATTTGAATTTATAATTGACAATATTGTTGTTTCATTAACAATCATTGTTTAACATGTTCAGACTGAGCCAACAGACCATTTTAACATGATAAATTGAATATTAACAAAATGTATGGGTCTAGGTAAAAAAATGTCATTTTCATGAAAACTATTAAAATGGATTTATAGCGTTTTGGAAAAGAGCTCTTCATATACACATGCATGTTTGTATTTATATATACACATAATAAAAATACACAGTATGCACACATTGTTATGTAAACAAGACATATTTTGGATGCGATTAATCGCAATTAATCGTTTGACAGAACTAATAAATACATTAGAGTTTAAATGTTATCTTAAAATTTTATCTCTAGCTAAAAAAATCATCATACAAGATGAACATTGCAACCACAGTATAATATTTATGGATTTATTATGATTAATCCGCATTTCAAATAGATTTATTTTCTTACATTTTATAGTTTAAATAAATGCTGCTACTTTGCGCTTTCTATTCATCAAAGAATTGTAAAAAAAAAAAATGTATCACAGTTTCCCAAAAATATGAAGCAGCACAACTGTTTTCAACATTGAAATAAGAAGAAATGTTTCTTGTTCAGCAAATATTATTATGATTTCTGAAGGAACACGTGACACTGAATTCTGATGATGAAAATTCAGCTTTGATCACAGGAATAAGTTACATTTTAAAACATATTCTTATAGAAAACACTTGTTTTAAATTGTAATAATATTTTTGCTGAAATAAACGCAGCCTTTTTGAGCTTAGCTATTTAAAACTGTAAACTGAATAAATCCGAAATACATTCTTGTTTTGATAAAACAGCATCTATCTGTGACTTAACGTACCCTTTAGTAATGAAGTTCCCAGTGGAGTCCAGCAACAAGAAGAGCTCTTTCTGAGTCTTGGTGCTGTTGCCGGTATACAGATAGTGCTCTAGAGGAACAGGCCTTTTAATTGTGCTGATCACATAGATGGGCCGCTTCTTGATCCGCCTGAGGACAGAGAAAGCACAGTAAACCGTATGAGCTACACACCGAGCAGGATCAAATCTGGTTTCATGGCGTTGATAATACACACACACCCGATCCATTCACTGAACTCCACTGCATTCGGCACTGTGGCACTCAGCAGGATGATGCTAACATGCTCCGGCAACATGATGAGCACTTCCTCCCACACCACTCCTCTCTGACAAACAACAACATCGTATGAGATCCGAACGCAATACAGAAAAAAGCATAACTGAACGAGATTTGTTTTTTCACCTCTGCATCATTGATATAGTGCACCTCATCAAAAATGACCCATTCCAGATCTCGAATGACCTCGGACCCGTTATAGAGCATAGATCTGTTGACATATTGATTAACAAAGATTGTAAGAAAATTATGAGTCACTGATATGAAGCACTTCTATTGGATAATCACCTCAAGATCTCAGTGGTCATGATGAGACACGAGGATTCAGGGCTCAGCTGGACATCTCCGGTCAAAAGTCCCACATCACCGAACGTGCTCTTGAAGTCTCGGAACTTCTGATTGGACAAGGCCTTAATGGGGGACGTGTAAATGGTCCTGTCAGGAGGAACATTTACATTTATGCATTTAGCAGACGCTTTTATCCAAAGCGACTTACAGTGCATTCAGGCTATACATTTGTTTGTCAGCACATGTGTTCCCTGGGAATCGAACCCACAACCTTTGCGCTGCTGACGCAACGCTCCACCACTGAGCCACAGGAACACAGTGATATTAGAGCGAGCCAACACACAATGGGATTTCAAAGTGCTTTACATTTAACACAGTTTAAAAAAGATCACCAAAATTGCTATATATTTTTTTTTAAATGTACTTAAAAAAAATTAAATTGTAGATACGGTTTTTTTTTTTAAGTGACAAAGCCGTGTTATTTTTGTATCACTGATAATCTATTATATTTTTGGTTGATATTTAGAATTTGATTTTTTTTTCACTTTAATTTTGTATTAGGAATTTTGAAATGTTTTCATATAGTTTTTATTGATTTGCATGTTTAGTTTTAGTTATTTAGTCATTTTAATACTTCAAATTACACTAAAGCTGTTGCCTTGGTAACTAGCTGAAATACAATAAGTAAAAAATACATAATTTTTTTTTTCTTTGGTTAAAATTTTTATGGTTTTAGTTTAATAATAAACAAGCATGTATAACGTTACAAAATATTTCTATTTTAAATAAACGTTTTTCTTCTGAATTTTTGGTTTCATCAAAGACTCTTGAAAAACATGTTTGCGGTTACCACAAAAATATATAATAAGAAATGCTTCTTGAGCATCAAATCAGAATATTAGACTGATTTCTGAAGGATAACGTGGCACTGGAGTAACGATGCTGAAAATTCAGCTTTGACCACAGGAATAAATAAATTTTAACATGTAATCAAATTAAAATTTGGTCTCTTGTATTGTAATCATATTGACTAATAATAATATTTCACAATATTTACTCTATTTGTGATCACACGGTGAACTTATATGAGACTTCTAAAGATCCCAATCTTTTGAATGGTAGTGTATTAAAAAGAAAAGATAACTAAAATGATGACATTGGGTCTCAGAAACACACCTGGTCATGTGTTTCTGTGAAAGAGCAATTGCGTATTCAGCCACCACAGTCTTGCCAGCAGACGTGTGAGCCGCGACAAAGACAGAGTCATGAGCTTCGAGTCGGAGAATAGCCTGCTTCTGAAACACGTCCAGCTCGAAGGGATACTGAAGCAAGAGAGAGAAAAACAAACTAACCTTTATTTGAGCAAACTCACAAAAACCACGTGCATTACAGCAGGCTTGCGCTTAAACAGAGCACACCGATAAACCTTTGGTGAGTTCTGACCTTGAAGGCTGGGTTAGGGATACGCTTGTAGAAGTCGGCACAGGGTGAGGTGATGTCCACGGAAACGGCCCATTTTTGATGGTCTCGCTTGTCTTCTTGCTGCGGTTTCTTTTGCTCTCTCAGACTCACTGAGCTCGTTGAAGGCCGAGAAGGAGAGTTGCCTGAATCCTGAGGAGTACATGTGGTTAAACATGAACACATTTATGAAAATGACAAACTAAACAAAATGAGAATTCTTTCTTTCTAAAGGTTATACACACTTGAATTCCCAGGTCCTCCAGGCTGTTCGTTCTGGGCAGTTTAACGGTCTCCTCTTTTGGTGAAACTCCTCTTTCTCCTCAGGCAGAGCGTCTATGGCGTCCTCAAAGGTCGACAGGAGAGACAGCAGGTTCACCTCGCTCTTCGTGGTTTTGGCTTCTAAAGGCATTAAAGAGATGAAAATCCTGTCATCATTACTTATCCCTCCAAAGGCTTTCTTTCTTCAGCAGAGTATTAGAGATTAAAGATCATATGTGTTCTGCTGAAGAAGAAGCCATATGGGTTTGGAAAGTAATTGATGATAGATTTTATATTGTTGGATAATAATGCATAACTTAAAGTGGGATGATAACTAGGGGTGTGCGATATATATCATCTGCGATATTATCGTAATTGTTTTTTTAACGATGTGCAATTTGACAATATTGAGTATTTTGCAAAAACCCAACTAACACCTACATAGTGCACGCATACATTAGCCTGCGCGGTGATGAAGGGGTTAATCAGTGCACACATACATTAGCCTGCGTGGTGATGAAGGGGTTAATCAGTGCACGCATACATTAGCCTGCGTGGTGATGAAGGGTTAATCAGTGCGCATACATTAGCCTGCGTGGTGATGAAGGGTTAATCAGTGCACGCATACATTAGCCTGCGCGGTGATGAAGGGTTAATCAGTGCGCATACATTAGCCTGCGCGGTGATGAAGGGTTAATCAGTGCGCGCATACATTAGCCTGCTTGCGCGTGATGAAGGGGTTAATCAGTGCACGTATACATTAGCCTGCGCGTGATGAAGGGTTAATCAGTGCGCATACATTAGCCTGCGCGGTGATGAAGGGGTTAATCAGTGCACGCATACATTAGCCTGTGTGGTGATGAAGGGGTTAATCAGTGCACGCATACATTAGCCTGTGGTGATGAAGGGGTTAATCAGTGCACGCATACATTAGCCTGTGTGGTGATGAAGGGGTTAATCAGTGCATACATTAGCCTGTGGTGATGAAGGGGTTAATCAGTGCACGCATACATTAGCCTGTGGTGATGAAGGGTTAATCAGTGCACGCATACATTAGCATGCACGGTGATGGGGTTAATCAGTGCACGCATACATTAGCCCGCGCGGTGATGAAGGGTTAATCAGTGCACGACATTAGCCTGCGGTGATGAAGGGGTTAATCAGTGCACGCATACATTAGCCTGCGCGGTGATGAAGGGGTTAATCAGTGCACGCATACATTAGCCTGCGCGGTGATGAAGGGGTTAATCAGTGCACGCATACATTAGCCTGTGGCGATGAAGGGGTTAAACAGTGCACGCGCGCGTTAAGAGCGTGTTCTTTCACTGCATGGTTCAGTATTAAAATGCATTAAGAATGATCGCAAAATTCAAGATATGGGGCAGAAAATTTATATATTTACGTTTCAAATGATTAAAATCACACAAAGAGTGCCGTTTGTTTCTTAAAAAATAAGCACGATTACAAATGTGATATTGATTTTATACAACAGTTCAATAAACAATAAGTTAATATCAAGAGATTTACGTTTTAGACACCATATTGCCTGTTTTTGCTGCATTTCGCCGACAAAACATAATTCCAAACAGCTACAGCGATGTTTTGAGTCTCAGTGATTCGTTCCTGAATGATTCAATCGTTTAAATGATTCGGTTCAGTCTCAGTGATTCGTTCCTGAATGATTCAATCGTTTAAATGATTCGGTTCAGTCTCAGTGACTCACTGAATGATTCAATCGTTTAAATGATTCGGTTCAGTCTCAGTGATTCGTTCCTGAATGATTCAATCGTTTAAATGATTCGGTTCAGTCTCAGTGATTCGTTCCTGAATGATTCAATCGTTTAAATGATTCGGGTGACATGCTGTCACCTGCTGGCGATTTAATTTCACATTTAAAGTCTATTTTCATTTTTTTTTTTAATTTGAAATATCAGTATTCAATGTTTTGTTTAAAATGTCAAATGATGCATGTGTAACTGGTTAAAGCACTCTGAGCTGCATTAAACAGTGTGAACACATCTAAACACTTCTGCAGAGATTCATGTTAATAATACTGGTTTCATTTGTTTGGAAGCAGCCTAAATGTGTATTATCTTAATTGACTGATTAAATGTAACAATTTGACTCAAAATATGTAAACTTTTAAAAAACAAAAAATTGCTTTATTAAAGGTAAAAATCTAATTTAAACTTAAATGAAAAGATTGATTAATCACTGATGTGAACTGAGCACACAGAATATGAAGAATATCATAAACTGCAGCTGTGCACGGTATTCAGATATCAGCACAATAACACACTCGCCAAAATATCCAAAAAATCCCCAAAAATATCGAGATATAATTTTTTCTCAATATCGCACACCCCTAATGATAACATGTTATGTATGCAGAGATCAATAATTAAATCCGACCTTTGTCACTGAAGTCCATTCCCGCTTTCAGCCCAGGAGGAACCGTAAACAAATCTAAGGCAAGAAACAAACTGTCACGGTTTCTTTTTCTCTCTCACACAGTATTGTTCACTAGACCACCAACCTCTCTCAAAGTCAATGTCTTCTTCCAGCTCTGACGCTGTCTTAATCTGCTCTAACGACAGTTCCTCCATCCCAGCTGTACTAGGACAGAAGGGTTCAAAAGCTGGATCATGTTTAAACACACTGATGAGAGATGCGTCTAGATATGAATAAGTGAACCTGGCAGGAATGGGTAGTTTGTGTTGCTCCCTCGCAGGCTCTCTGATGGGGGTCCAGGCTGTCTTTGTAACGAGAGAGAATTTTTGGCAGACAATCCCGTGTCCTCTAATAACACCTGACATAAGAAAAAACAATCCATTAGCCATTTTTATAACATACATATAATATGAATATTTGATAATATATACATTATAAATACATTATGTTTTAAAGAACATTTATAGCTGTTTCCTTGTCCACTTTAAAAAAAGAAAGTATTTTAATTTAAAGATGAAGAGCATATTTTAGGCAACATCATTGGTTGAGTTGGAAGATGACATATTGGGACGTTGAAATTTTATTTTTTTTTTTTTATGAATCACAGTTTTTACATTCTACCAGAAATCAACCTATTGTGTTTATTAATTTTTTGTAGTTTGTGCTTTTTTATTCGTTTTCAATTTTATTCGTTTTGTTAAATATTCATATTGAATTTATTTTAATTTCAGTTTCAGTAATTAATTGTAATACTAACTCTTTCAACTACCTATTTTAAAAAGTTGCCAATGTTTTTCATTCAAGTTTTTACATTTTATATTTTTATTTCAAATTCATTTTGATTAACAAAACCCATTTTTAATAGTTTTAGGTAACAATAAAACACGGAATCTATATTTGAGGATTAATATGGAATAAGAGACCAAACCGAACGTAGTAAATATCTTTCATTTATGCATTTAGCAGACGCTTTTATCCAAAGTGACTTACAGTGCATTCAGGCTATACATTTATTGTCAGTATGTGTGTTCCCTGGGAATCGAACCCACAACCTTTGCGCTGCTAACACAAAGCTCCACCACTGAGCCACAGGAACACAGTTTCAGTGTTACCTCGGTGAAGTCCAGCAGCATACCGGTGGTGGGATCTCTGACCACAGACAGACCCGAGTGCAGCGGAGACAGCGAGCAGTGCAGGAGCGAGTCCACCGCTTTCTCTCGCGTGCTTATCCTGAAGGACAAATGTGTTAGACAAACCTGAGGACAGCAAAGACAAGCACTGTGTTCTGCACGTGTCTCATTTCATACTTAAGGAACTTGTGGAAGGCGTCATCTACATCGTGTACCGGAAGCCAAGCAGGGTCTCGGAGAAAACGCTTTTCTACCTCTGTTTTTAGATCCAGACAAGTAGGAGGGAGGCCGTGGGGAAGCTGAAAAACGAGAGAGATTATAGAATATACCACGGAATATCATAGAGATCGACCGATATATCGGTTTACCGATATTTTCCCCAATATTTAAGCATTTTACCATAATTGGATATCGGTTTTGAAAAAAAACGATAACCGATATTTTTTTGTCACATACACAATTATACATAGTATAACCAGCAGTGAAATGTGTTCTCTGTATTTGACCCATCCAAGTACACACACCTGGAGCAGTGGACACACACACACACACACCTGGAGCAGTGGACACACACACACACACACCTGGAGCAGTGGACACACACACACACACACACACACACACACACACACACACACACACACACCTGCAGTGGACACACACACACACACACACCTGGAGCAGTGGACACACACACACACACACACACACACACCTGGAGCAGTGGACACACACACACACACACACACACACCTGGAGCAGTGGACACACACACACACACACACCTGGAGCAGTGGACACACACACACACACACACACCTGGAGCAGTGGACACACACACACCTGAAGCAGTGGACACACACACACACACCTGGAGCAGTGGACACACACACCTGGAGCAGTGGACACACACACACACACACACACACACACACCTGGAGCAGTGGACACACACACACACACCTACCTGGAGCAGTGGACACACACACACATACCTGGAGCAGTGGACACACACACACCTGGAGCAGTGGACACACACACACACACACACACCTGGAGCAGTGGACACACACACACACACACCTGGAGCAGTGGACACACACACACCTGGAGCACACACACACACACACACCTGACACACACCTGGAGCAGTGGACACACACACACACACACACACCTGGAGCAGTGGACACACACACACACACACACCTGGAGCAGTGGACACACACACACCTGGAGCAGTGGACACACACACCTGCACACACACACACACACACACACCTGGCAGACACACACACACACACACACACACACACACACACACCTGGAAACACACTAAACTATATTAACATTTACTATAGAACCATTATTTCACCAATAAACACTAAATAAATACATCTCATCTAAATTAATGATTTATTATCTCACAGCAACAGTTTGAGGATAGTTCTGTGTAAATAGATAAACCGCTGTCAGCAGTTTTCATAATTTAGACAAAAACATTTTAATAATTCTGATAAAACAGTTAAGAAATGCAATAAAATACGATGTTTTGTTTGTTATAGCTTATTTCAATATTCCAGAGAATATTATTCAGTGAATTATTCTTCACTCTTTAGTCTATTAAACAGATTATAAACCTAAAACTGTAGTTTAACATGAAGTTGATATGACTTCTGTCCTTTATTTTCTCCATTTGAACACATTATTTTGCTTATTGTTAATATCAGTGTTGCTGATGATGCTTTTTATAAATAAAATGTTTTTATTGTTGTAATTTTAAGATTAAATTTGACATGAAAATGTTAATTTTCAACAGTTGTTTGTTGTTGTTAAGACGACTGAAAGTGAAGAATGGACTTCACTCTTTATAACAGTGAATAAATATCAGTTCTGCATATCGGTTATCGGGTACATAAACATGCAAATAATCGGTATCGGTTCTAAAACACTCAATATCGGTCGATCACTAATATAATGTATTAGCTACACAAACGAACCCCACTATTGTTCAGCAGTATGTAATGACTAACCGTGCAGTGTGGAGGCAGAGGTTTGTTTTGGGGCAGCGGGTGTGTGATGAGCTCAAATCTCCCCGAGCAGCCCATCTCCAGCAGAGACAAGGGCAAATCATCAGGGCCCACCGGGGGCAAATCTGCACACGGAACAAAACAGCAGTTACTCATCAAACCCAATAGTTCAGTACTGCCAGATGCAGTTTGGCAATGTAACGGTAGCGTTAGTTGCTGAGCTGGCTGTCATAGAAGCGCATTATCAGCTACATCCAGAACTCGCTGCTAATCATAGTATCACACCACACCAGGTAAAGACGCATTATTACATATTTCAAATAAAATCAATCACTGTAAAATGTCTCATACCTATTTTGTCCATGTCACTCTGCGGTTCTTCCGTATCAATAAAGTTTCGGTGCTGCAGGAAGCTGCGCAGAGCTTCTTCTTCTGTTGTTATCAGCGGTTGGCAGACTGACTTTAAATGGCGCCACCTACTGGAGAGGAGTGTGGAGCGCGTAATGCTTGGAAAACAATAACACAAATTAATAACCCTCCCACTTTAATACTTTTCTAGCAAGATTTAATGATCTTAAAAGCCCTTAAACCAGTGTGGCCTTTTGAAGGTGTTTTTTAATGATTATTAATCCCCTTGTATTGCATTATTTTATTTATTGATTGATTTTTTCTTGATTTTTCTGTTATGTTTATTTTGTTTATCTGTATTTCTTTTGTTATGCTGCTATTTTGACTTTTTTTAATTGTGTCAAGAATTTTTCTGACTTGTTAATTGGTGTTTTGTATGTTCAAGCAATAAAAATAAATAGTCATAGATACTCATCAAGTATGAAACTATAAAGCAGCTCAAGTCAGTTCAATGTTGATTTAATTACCATTAACTGTATTTTAAGCCCCAGCTTCCAAAGGTGAAATGAGACACATGCACATATGTAATAAATAAACAATCCTTTTGACATGTAGTGTTATCTACGTTCACGTCCGTCATGTAGAAAATGTCCTAATTTCTCTGAAGAAACCGCTCTTTCAATCAGACAGGACTGAAGCACAGTACGTCAATTTAGGGATTACTAAGCATCTTTATGTGAAATATCTTATTCAGGTTAGTGCTAAATAAACAATAGCATGGGTTTTTGTATGATCCCTCTTATTTTGGTAAAATAATTAACATTTTGAAGATTCTGAAAGGGGTGTGTAAACATTTGACCTCAACTGTATATGGGTAGTTGACGGAGAGATTTTATATATATATATATAATCATAAGTGGTGAATAAGTACTAGTCGTGATCCATAATTTGTTTTAGTAAATCATTCTATATTTGCCTAATAGAAGGCCATAGCAGCAGAATAATTTGTCTATCCAAACTGGGTCCATAAACTCTCGTACAGAAAAAAGATTTATGCTAAAAATGAGATAAAGTCAAATTGAGCAGTTTGCATTTGAAGAAAGCGAAGAATGGACTTCACTCTGTTATTTATTTACTTTATAACAGTAAATAAATATCGGTTCTCGGGTACATAAACATACAAATAATCGGTATCGGTTATAAAAAATCAATATCGGTCGATCACTAGTTCTAATGTATAAGGACCTTGGTCTTCAACCCTACTTCTGGGACTCACTGTCCTGTAAAGTGTATTTCCAACCTGCTTCAGCTCACCTGGCCTGTGACTTATCAAGTGATCTTGAAGACCCCTGATATCCTTCATTGTGTGTGTGTGGGGTCCCAGTGCTGGTAGAGCGGCCAACTCAAAGCTAGCTAAGAGAGACTAGAGACTGAAGTAACTACGATGACAGAAGAAGGGCATCTTGATTAGAGTGGAAACCAGGAGCAGAAACAGTGTTGGAGGTTACAAGTCCTAAGGCTGGTGGACGTGTGGTAGGTGCCCGCTTTTGTCACACAAAAAGTATTCTCGTAGCTCCATAAAATTATGATTGAACCACTGATGTCACATGGACTATTTTAACGATGTCCTTACTACCTTTCTGGGCCTTGAATGTGGTAGTTACTATTGTGTTGTCTCTATACAGAGTCAGAAAGCTCTCGTATTTCATCAAAAATACCTTAATTTGTGATCCGAAGATGAACGTAGGTCTTACAGGTTTGGAACAACATGAGGGTGAGTAATTAATGACAGAATTATTGGGTGAACGAACCCTTTAATGGGGCAAAACATCTAAGAAAGACCACAGCTGGACCGAAGGCACTGATAAAGATGCAGCATGCAGTAATCATTTCTATTCACTATTGTTTGGACCCTATTGATTTTTATTGTATGGACAAAAAACATTTAAATATATTATTTTGTGTTCAACAGAAGAAAGTCATAGGTTTGATAATCAGTCATTCACTCCAGAGCTCATCTGCATAGTCATTACTTATCAATTTCAAAGACATTTTCATGGCTGTGTAAAGTACAAATAGAGAAAACTTTCATTATAACACCTACTTTACTTATTCACATTATTGAAACCCTAGCCCAACACCACCCTCATTGTTTCTCTGCATCTCCATGTGGTTTTGGGGCATGGTCTTTCCGTGTTGCTCTATCAGGTGACGGCGTAGAGCAGACTTGTGTGCAAAGCTAACATGGCAGTATGCACACACATACGGCCGCTCCCCACTGTGCACATTCATGTGGTCATACAGTGTTGACTTCTGAGTGAAGGTCTTTTGGCATAGGGGGCAACAGTGGAGCTTGGAAACTCCATAGTGGACGATCATGTGTCGGTTGAGGATATTAAAGTGACTGAAGTACTTCCCGCAGCATGGACACACGTACAGCCGGTGTGACACCAGGGAATGCATGGCTAAGTCCTGCAATGAGCAAAACGCTAGTCCGCACTGCTCGCACACCACTGGTCTCGCCACGCAGGACGTGGATCCCACCACTGCCACTGACTCGTCAGCAGCTCCATGTTCATTTGTATGTGTCCCGACTCTCATTCCCGCTTCCCCCACACCAAAGTCTGCAGCACCTCCATCAGAGCCAGTCTCTTCTCCTTGTCCCTCTCCAGACTTGTACTCAATGTGGATGGTACCATTTGTGAGATTCTGATTGGACATGTCATCAGCCTGAAAGTCCATCCCAAAATGATCCATCGTCTCATCTGGCATCGCAAGGGGCTCCTGATAGTTACCCAAAAGCTTGCGATCCTTGAAAGTGTATCGCTTCCTGTGTTTAAAGCCCCTTGCCCTGTGCTCTCCGTGCCGTCGTCTCCACGTGCGACTCGCCCCTCTGATGCCGTTGCCTTTGGCTCGACCGTCCATACCTGCATCCAGCTGACCGTGGTCATCCAACACAACAACAGCTTCTCTGTCTTCCTCCTCAGCACCAGACGTCTTCTCTGGGTCTTGATCTTCATCATTGATCTGCAGCTGAAAGATGTCACTCTCTGGCCCGTCCTCTCCCACGAATTGGCCCGATGCATCTGATCCTCTGACCTGTTATGGTAAAAATATAAATTAGAAAACCACAACTAAGCAAACTACCACACTAAGAGCTGATCTAGTCCTTTCGGGTGTTCAGATTGGTAGCGATTTACACCAACATAGAAGTCAGAAGTCGAATATTAATGATTTGCAATGATGTCACTGGTGGTATTGTGAATTTTACAATGATTCTAATGAAATGCTCTAATGCAGAGGTTCTCAATTCCAGTCCTCGCGCCCCCCCCGCTCTGCATATTTTGCATGTCTCTCTTTGTTAACACACCTGATTCAGATAATCAGCTTGTTAGAAGTGCGCTCCATGCATGAACTGTGTTCGATTGACATGCTCCCCACACAGGGTCCATTGCTCCCTACACAGGGTCCTGTTGCTCTACACAGGGTCCATTGCTCCCTACACAGTGTCCATTGCTCCCTGGGTCCGTTGCTCCCTACACGGGGTCCATTGCTCCTACACGGGGTCCGTTGCTCTACAGTCCGTTGCTCCCCTACACTGTGTCCGTTGCTCCCTACACTGTGTCCGTTGCTCCCAACACGGGGTCCGTTGCTCCCTACACAGGGTCCGTTGCTCCCTACAGGGACCCGTTGCTCCCTACGGGTCCGTTCGCCCTACACGGGTCCGTTCGCCCTACACGGGTCCTTTGCTCCCTACACGGGTCCATTGCTCCCTACACGGGTCCATTGCTCCCTACACGGGGTCCATTGCTCCCTACACGGGGTCCATTGCTCCCTACACGGGGTCCATTGCTCCCTACACGGGGTCCATTGCTCCCTACACAGGGTCCATTGCTCCCTACACAGGGTCCATTGCTCCCTACACGGGGTCCATTGCTCCCTACACGGGGTCCATTGCTCCTTACACAGGGTCCATTGCTCCCTACACAGGGTCCATTGCTCCCTACACAGGGTCCATTGCTCCCTACACAGGGTCCGTTGCTCTCCACAGGGCCCATTGCTCCCTACTCCTGAGCAGGGAAATCCGCTGAAGTGTACTTTATTTCGGAACATTCATTCATGGATTTGCGCTGCGCAACGTCTTCACGCACGGACGAGTGTGACATCATATACCTCTGTAAATATATACAATTTTAATTCAACATCTGAAGCGATAAGAGTAACATACGAAATATGCAGAGCGGGGCGGGCGCTGCTGCTCTAATGAAATGTTGACATTATACAAATTTCCAGATCCTTCATTGTCTCAAAACATTGTCTCTATGAGCATTATTAGCATCTGAAGCAGATCGAACATAGATGGATGTCAAAGAGAAGGAGATCCCAATGAATGAGTACTTACACTGACAATCACTGGCATGGATGGATAGTCTTCTGATTTCACAGTCTGAATAGACTTGTTTGAGGTGGAGACGTTCACAACTGTGCTGCAGCTCTGGGGCTGCATGTACTGGCTCAGGGCTCCTCTGCACTTCTCCACCACATGCTCCATCTGCAGGTAGCTGGCTGCAGTCAGGTAGTTCACGATCTCTTTGGCACTGAACTGCAGCATCCCCGTGTAACAGGACTGGAGGAGCTCACATACCACCGCTGAGCTGTGCAACAGCGACACCTGGTGGACAGAGAGAGCATTTATCAAAACAAGTACTGAAAATATACAAATAAAATACAATATAGCTGCGAGCAGCAATAAGCAGGGTTCTTGCTTTGAAGGCATCAGGGTGTGCTTTTATGGTGTAGGCCAACCTTGATTCATAGCTGACAGTGAAACACATCGAAAATGGACAACAGGCTCACAGAAACACACACACACGTTCAACTGTTTTTTGATAATTATTGATCTAGAGAATAGTACTGCATTGACTGATTTTGAGTTAAAAACACAGGGCTAGTTCACAAAAGTAGTTTGTTTTTTTAAATAATCTCAAATTTGATTGACAGCTGATCCTGGGGGCAAAGTCGATCAGAATGAGAAAATCTATCATATGATAAGAATATAAGTGAATATTATGAAAATGTTGTTGCAATTTGATGTTATTTACCTTAGAAATACTTTGTTTTGAGGCCTTTTTCACTGTTATAGCACCACCTATGGTCTGATCTCCATGAAACTTTGGATGCTTGTTAAAGGTCATCTGAAACATGTTTTCACCCAGTTTTATAAAGTTTTGAATTTTCGTTCAGGTTTTATAGGCTTTTGGGCATATTTGGCCACACCTCTTTACTAAATGACCTCGTTATAGCTAACCAAAGGACAAAATTCAATTTTTTTTGAAATGTTGAAAAACAAAAATTTTTGCATGATTTTAAGTGATGGGTTAATCATCATTGACACAAAAACTGATGTGCATCAAACGCTGTTATTACTTCAGCCTGTCCAGATGTCATTAGATTTTAAATTTGACATAACATGTAACAAAGTAACACTAATCATACAGAAGATTTCACGACAAATGGCTTTACCTGTAGCTCTGATGAGGGGTTCATGAGAAACTGGTCCCTGAGAAAAACAGAGCAAGCAGCAAGCACGACCTTGTGACCCCTGAACATGCGCCTGCCTCCCGCCACAATGGTGACGTCACAGAAGTGCTGCTGTGTCCGCAGGACGTTCATGTTACTCAGGGTGGTGTCTCCATGCCCAGGCAAACGGAAACTCACAACACTCACATCCATATTTTTACTACAGGAAGCAAAAAAAAAAATAATTATTTACTTTTTACTATTCGAATTGTCAAGGTGCGTTCACACCAGACGCGAATGACCCGAATCGCGCGAATGATTTACATGTTAAGTCAATGCAAAGACGCGAAAGACAATCCTGCGGCGCTATTCGCGCGAATGGGGCGGCGCGAATTGAGCGTTTTTTCGCGCGAGTTGAAAAATCTGAATTTTGGCGGATATTCGCGCCGCGTTAACCAATCAGGAGCTTGCTCTAACAGTGACGTCATTACGAGCGGAGGCAGAAAATCCGAAACAACAATGGAGGACAAAGTAATTGTGGTTGTATGTGGGTACCCGGAGCTGTATATACATCTTCCTACTTTTACAAAAACAGGAATACATTTAGCAAGAGACTGGAGCTGCCTGCAGAAGCCCCTCCCATGACGCGAATTCACGTCTGTTGTGTAGTGAATTTCACGCGCGAATGGCGCGGGTAAACTCAAAATGTCCAAGCGTTCGCGCGATTTATTCGCGTCTGGTGTGAACGCACCTTCAGACTTTTGTTTCCCTGTGTCTTGTGTCTCCCTTCCTCTTGTGCCCAAATATGGTCCTTCCTGTTTCCTGTTCGTTATGAGTTCAGTTAGTCCCAGCCTTGTGTCCTGATTATGTTCCAGGTGTGTCGAGTTAGCTCTGTCTATTTATAGTCTGCTCTGCCCCATGTTTGCTGTCAGTTGTTAAACGTCATTTGTGTGTACTTTAGTACTGTACTTTTAGTTCTGGAACTACAGCAGTGCAAAAGGCCCTAATGTGACGAAACGCGCTCAGTAGAGCAGTTTGTCCGTTTAGGGCTGCTGTAGAAACATGGTGATGACGTCCATGTAGATATAAATCACTCATTCTAAGGTAATTAAAACATAACGGTTCATTATATAAGGTCTTTATATCTGAAAACGTAGTTTTGTATATTATATTGCATTTCAGTCTATATATCATCCTACATATTACACAGTGCACCTTTAATGTAACATATTGCCTTCTTGAGCATCAAAACCATTCTGGAAAGAGCTCGAATGCACAGAAGATGCTGGAAATCCAAACAATATGCAGGACATGGAGAATATTTATGAAGAACAGTGGGCTGTTTAACTGCTCAGGGCTGCGTTTCCCAAAAGCATTGTAAGTCGATCGTAGAAACCATTGCCACCAATGATCTCTATTATGATGCTCTTGAGAAACACAGGCCAGGACAAACAAGCTGTTCGATCTAGCTGTAGATCAATAACAACACACGGTATTAAGCATACGTTTTGTTTAGTTATAAACATATTGAGTTCTGATTAAATACATTGTTCAGGGCAGTACTACATTTACGTTTATACTTTTATCCAAAGCGACTTATATTCAGGTTATATCTGAATTTTTTATCAGCACTAAAAAGCAAAAAAAATTGTATTATCTGTCTCACTATTTTTGTTATTAACATATTGCATATTCTGAAAGGTGTGTAAACGTATGACTTCAACTATATATGTATAATTAGAATAAAGCAGCAGCAGTTCTTCGTTGTATCAGCAGTGTTGTTTACATCAGTATTAAGCTAAAGCAGCTAGCACTGTGGCATCTTTTGTATCGAACACACTGTCCTCAATACACTTGACTGATCTGATCTTGAGTGAATTAGTGAAGAGAAATACATAATAACTCACGAATACACACATGTATGATATCAGTGCATCTCCATTAACTGGACGAGCGAAAACACCAAACTATAAAATAGCCGCACTGATCTCGTTGTCTTTATGTGTCTGATTTCGGTCATTCCTACTAACGTTATACATTTTCACGTTATGCGTTTTAAAACAATTACGGCTAAGATTCGCAGAATGAAGTCATGAAACTTACCAAGAAGAATGCGAAAGATCATTTTCAGAATAAAAGCCCCCTTTGGACAACAATAAGCCAGTGGTGTTTAACCTGGGTTTCGGACCCCCGGGGGTCTCAATGCGGTAGAAGGGGGGTCGTGGGAAAATTGTACATTTTGAACGAATGTAGTTTACTTGCCTATTGGCCCCATCTACCGGCGAAATGTATATAACGTTTAATAAATTGAAAGCGTTAGTTTGACATGCTAACTATGGCAGAGGGGCTCAGAAAATGTGTATTAACTATGTAAAGTAAAAAAAAAAAAAATTATTATTCATAGAAAGTCCCTTGAGTCGCTCGGCGGCCATCTTTGATACGCCTCTCGGGGATCCATCTCTTTGAATGGGGAAACATCAAATTCTCCTAAATTGTTCACTACATTTTCGATTAAATTTCATATTTGAAATTAACAAAGACATCTGACAACTGGTGTCATAAATATTGTTTATTTTTCTCAAGTAGTGCTTTAAAAAAGCGTATTTTTTCAGGCTAGATCGAACAGTGCTTTATATTTATCTTATATTCTAATATTTAAAATACTCTTAAACTTTGAGATATTGGATTTTTGACTTTCATGAGCTGTATGCTCTAATCGTCAAAATTTAAACGAGAAAACTTTTGAAATGTTTTACCTCACATGAAATGAATCTAAAATACAATAAAATGTCACTTTTAAAATAAGTTACAGTAAAACAATGACCCTTTTTCACGATATTCCAATTTGTTTGAGATGCACCTGTTTGTTTCAATGTATTTGACTAAATCCTTGAAAATCATATAGGAACATATTTCATATGTTTTTTTACATACATCATGCATAAACACAATATGTTCAAATATGAACTTTGTAGAGGCAGATCAGGTCATAAAAGTAGTGATGATGTTAACATTGTACATATCTCGATTAACTATAAAAAACATAGTTAATCGAGATATGTACAATGTCAACATTGGAGTTTACGGTTTAAAATGCGGTGATTGCAAAAGCCTGCTTCTTTTCATTTTAAGATATGATTTTCGTTATCATATCTTATCATGATTTTCGTTATAAAGTACCGATTCAAATTAGTAATCAATAATTAATTATTATTCTACAACTCCTGCACGCCTCCGCTTCTCGCGCACCACACAATGAAGAAGACCGACTCTGCTTGTGTTCATTCACGTGATGGGTCGAGATGAGAGGTGATCCCGCCTGGGTAGTGTGATTTACATAGTTTCTATATCATTTCTAATCATATATGGGATCATATAGCCCAGGGATCCTCAAATCTGGACCATTCCTGCAGAGTTTAGCTCTAACCCTATTCAAACACACATGAGCAGAGTCTTCAGGATCATTAGAAAATCACAGATAGGTGAGTTTGATCAGGGTTGGAGCTAAAACTCTGCAGCAGATTGGACCTCCGGGGAAAGATTTGAGGAACCCTGATATAGCCTAATCACCGAGTTTACTCCGAGGACCAGCAACATGTCAGAAGTGCCGCAGGTACTCTAAAGGCTAAAATATAGAAGTGCACATGCACACGTCAATATTGCCTCACTTTTCTCACGCTGAACAACAATATTTATTATATCGGTATTTGTGTCTCCTGGTCGGTCCACAATACACCTCTCTCCGCCATCTTGTCAGATCTGAGGTAAACACACACACGCATATTGGCGCGCTTCTCGTGACGTCATCGTTAACAACTAGTTGTTCGGTTCTGTACACACTGCGCAGTATTTCACTGCGGTCAGGCCAGCCTCCACTTTGAAAAACACAGTCATTCTAGCCGCCACGTTATCTTGACGTGTATCTAGTGACACCCTGGGGTAGTGGGCTATTAATCTGAATTGAAATTGTTCTGTGGAAACAGAGTTTCCTTTTTTAGAGCTATCAAAAATCACAGGCAGAACAGGTAGAATGTGAGATTTGGAGGGCTTTTATTATGTAATACAACATCAGATCGTCTTGAAAATGCTTGAGTGACACCCTGGGGTAGTGGAATGTATTAGTTCATTCGTTTTTAGTTATTGACAGAGAAACAGGCTCAATAAATGAATGCCAGAGATCGTTTTTACACGCTATTACCGCAACGCATGGTATATGCGCGCACCAGAAAATAACATGGCGGCTAGAATGACTGTGTTTTTCAAAATGGAGGCTGGCCTGCCTGCAGTTATTTTTCGGGAGTTAATGCGGTTGTGACTCCCGTATTTTAGTGAATTATGTGTGTACAGAACGCGATTAAGGAGTAAAAGGTGAACTGACAACCGAATTTAGCTGCAGTGTGTACGTGAATGGGCATTACATGATCTATTTCAGAAATAGCCGCTATCAAAATAATCTGGCCAGAAATTATTGCTGGCTGGCCAGTTGTGTCGTTTTATTTTTGGCTCAAGATGACATCAGAGCAATACTCAGACACTTTTCTGCGCAGATTTTGCCCATCAAAAACAAACCTAGTGATTTATTATGCATTCTGTTACGTTAAATTGTAATAAATTAATTTTTATATATATATTAAGTTTTCCAATTTCCCCAATCAAAATTAATTAAAGATCCGAATTTATATTACATTATTGTATTAAAATAAAGTGAAAATAAAAGTAGTGATTCTTAAACATATTGACCATATATATATTAAATCAAGGATTACATTTTTTACAGACAAAAAAAAACAACTTTTAAAGCGTATAATACATGTGGCCTATTTTCCCGCACTAACAAACAACTTTAATCGTCCAGAAACAGATTAATTCGACTGAATGACCGCGAGGCGATCATGTGTCAGAAGTGAAAGTGAAAGAAGGATCTTCTGCAGTTTTGGCCGTTAAACGCGCTGACGCACCGACTCTTTGTGTAAAGCGAGGAGAGTACACGTTCAAACGCGGTATTTAGAAAGTGCTTTACTCCAGACTGATAGTTAGAGATATAACGTTAGATATCATACAGTGCAGGGGAAAGATAAACTTATCCGCGATGACCCCGACCGGAGGATTCTCGTTTGAGAACACGCGCAGGTGAGAGACATCGTTAGGGAATGACGACGTGATCGAGACATAAAATACAATTTACAACGATTGCTGAGTAATATCCATACTGGTATGTTTGTGATGTTTATATATGCTTTCACAGAAATGCTGTTCTTGAAGCAAACTTGTCAGAGAAAGGCTACAGTGCACCAAATGCCCGGAAGACTGGCACAACCATCGCTGGCCTAATGTTTAAAGTCTGTTTGATCAAAACACCATTTATTACCGATTAAATATTGAAATACGTTTATGATGTGTATGTAATCGATGGGTTTTAAATAAACAGCGCGATTTTAAATTAATAAAATGGTTTATGATATTTAATTGAAATAAAAATTAAGTGTTTTGTTTTATAGGATGGAGTGATTTTAGGTGCAGACACCAGAGCCACGGATGATATGGTCGTAGCTGATAAAAACTGCATGAAAATCCATTACATAGCTCCCAAAATCTAGTAAGTTTCTTCCAGTGGTGTAGTCTAGTTTTTTGTAGTGAGTATACTGTGATTCTTTTCCTTCCCAGGCTCATACTCACTCGTACCAGAGCAGCCTCTCATAAGCACCACCACACTCCCTAAACAGGGCTCAACGCTTACTTTTATTTTCTGGAGCACTTGTGCAGCAAATTAAAAATTATAATAATTAGGGGCACAGTAAAAAAATTCAGGAGCACATTCTCCTCAATAACAAACATTTGCCTTCCCATTATGAAGTAATATTGGACTCCTTAAAGTGATTTACAGGGTCATTTTTTTCTAACTTTATTTGAAGTGTTACATTTCATGTCAAATTCAAAAGTGTATTTTTATAAGCTTTTTTTCAAAATGTCTAATTAAAAAAATGCAGTAAGAAGAATAGGTTACCGCTCAAATAAAATAATTATTAACTAAGTTAATTTGCACTACAGAAGTGGCACAGAAGAACACAAAAGTGGCTTGTAGGTATTTACAGAGATTTTATGAGGCTCAGAGGTGGCATGAGTACAATTAACTTCATAAATTCATGTTGTGATTAATGTTTTAAATATAAAATGCTGAATATTCAATGATTTAAATAACTGAAGCGATACTTTAAAATGAAATTAAGACTGACGTTAGGTGGCAGCAAATTACTTATTTTATCACTGAATCATTCATTCAATTGATTTGTTCGAACGGCTGATTAATTTGGGAACAAAGCAAGTCCCTGTGTCCCAATGTGCACACTATCCACCCTATCTACCCCAAATAGTACAACATATAGTCTACCACGTACCAGGTAACCTTAGGATAGCATCGGCCTCGTTTTCTGTACTGCCGTAGGATGGCTTCATCCTTCTGGCTCATTTTCTGTCATTTCTATAATGTTAATGTTCCTGTCATCTGTTTGCAGTGTCACCCGAAGCAGCAGCAGGTTCAGGGGCAGGTTACGAAAACACTGAAAGGGTGTAGTTCGTTTCATACCTCCTTTGTTAGTTAATTTCAAGCTAAGCAATAGTTGTCAACAGAAATACGGCGTGATTGTCAGAAAGGCGGTGCTTCGCAACACAGACTGGGTGAATTTATGAATGAACTTGTGAAAGGTCTGTCACAAAACGATGTCGTTACGTATCCGCATACATTTTAAGTGGGTATACGCAAATCCCCGACCTTCCCTAGTGGATATACGGCGTATACCTGCGTATCACGTAGACTACACCACTGGTTTCTTCCCAGATGGCAAGAGAGCAGAATCACTGAATCAACGTAAAAAAATAGCTGACTTCTCAATGCATGTTGATGGCGTTGATATCACGTTTGCACCCCAAATTATTTTTTATTTTAACAAACCACAATTTTTGTGATCAGTGTTCGCTTAAGTTGGGCTCTTGACTCAGTGCTTACAATAGTGTTTCTTTATAAACACTTTTATATATTAAAATATCCTCACAACGAGCACAGTCAGCATCATTTGATTCTAATGGACCGCAGTTTTCATTGCTACAACAAATGCATTTTAGCACATTGTTACAAAAGACACTGAAAATATTAAAGTACAAAGAGTCAAGAGCCCAACTAAAGCAAACGCTGATCACAATAATGGTGGTTTGTTGAAATTTAATTTCTACATAAATTGCAGGTGCAAAACTGATGATTCAATGCAATTAAAATCGACAAATCAACTATTTTTAACATTGATTCAATGGTTGCTTGCTATCAGGGTTGGTTGCTCGTCATAGAGTTCAAGGCTGTTTCTCAAACGAAGGCTTTATCCTCCGAAGATCGTGTTTGTAGGCTGCATACGTCATCTTATTTTAGAATATTAACAGTTATAAATTTGACCATTATTCTTAGTTAAGCGTAAATTGTAGTAATATGCGTATGATGAACGTATCGCGGATGCAATGCTCAGTTAACTGAAATAAACCAGGCTTGATGCAGCCTAGGCCCAATTCTCTCTTACCCCTTCCCCTTAGTTGTGCGCGTTCACGTGAGAGTAAGGGCTAATTCTGGTTTTGATCGAGGGGTAGGGGTAAGAGGAAGGGGTAAACCAAACATCACTAAAACCAACGCAATCGACAAACACACACTTTTAGACGGAGAGTTTGTGATCAAACACACACTTTTAGACGGAGAGTTTGTGATCAAACACACACTTTTAGACGGAGAGTTTGTGATCAAACACACACTTTTAGGGAGAGTTTGTGATCAAACACACACTTTTAGACGGAGAGTTTGTGATCAAACACACTTTTAGACGGAGAGTTTGTGATCAAACACACACTTTTAGACGGAGAGTTTGTGATCAAACACACACTTTTAGACGGAGAGTTTGTGATCAAACACACACTTTTAGACGGAGAGTTTGTGATCAAACACACACTTTTAGACGGAGAGTTTGTGATCAAACACACACTTTTAGACGGAGAGTTTGTGATCAAACACACACTTTTAGACGGAGAGTTTGTGATCAAACACACACTTTTAGACGGAGAGTTTGTGATCAAACACACACTTTTAGACGGAGAGTTTGTGATCAAACACACACTTTTAGACGGAGAGTTTGTGATCAAACCGGAGAGTTTGTGATCAAACACACACTTTTAGACGGAGAGTTTGTGATCAAACACACACTTTTAGACGGAGAGTTTGTGATCAAACACACACTTTTAGAGCGGAGAGTTTGTGATCAAACACACACTTTTAGACGGAGAGTTTGTGATCAAACACACACTTTTAGACGGAGAGTTTGCGATCAAACACACACTTTTAGGCGGAGAGTTTGCGATCAAACACACACTTTTAGACGGAGAGTTTGAGATCAAACACACACTTTTAGACGGAGAGTTTGTGATCAAACACACACTTTTAGACGGAGACACACACTTTTAGGCGGAGAGTTTGCGATCAAACACACACTTTTAGGCGGAGAGTTTGAGATCAAACACACACTTTTAGACGGAGAGTTTGTGATCAAACACACACTTTTAGACGGAGAGTTTGTGATCAAACACACACTTTTAGACGGAGAGTGTGTGATCAAACACACACTTTTAGACGGAGAGTTTGTGATCAAACACACACTTTTAGACGGAGAGTTTGTGATTCAAACACACACTTTTTAGACGGAGAGTTTGTGATCAAACACACACTTTTAGACGGAGAGTTTGTGATCAAACACACACTTTTAGACGGAGAGTTTGTGATCAAACACACACTTTTAGACGGAGAGTTTGTGATCAAACACACACTTTTAGACACACTTTTAGACGGAGAGTTTGTGATCAAACACACACTTTTAGACGGAGAGTTTGTGATCAAACACACACTTTTAGACGGAGAGTTTGTGATCAAACACACACTTTTAGACGGAGAGTTTGTGATCAAACACACACTTTTAGACACACTTTTAGACGGAGAGTTTGTGATCAAACACACTTTTAGACGGAGAGTTTGTGATCAAACACACACTTTTAGACGGAGAGTTTGTGATCAAACACACACTTTTAGACGGAGAGTTTGTGATCAAACACACACTTTTAGACGGAGAGTTTGTGATCAAACACACACTTTTAGACGGAGAGTTTGTGATCAAACACACACTTTTAGACGGAGAGTTTGTGATCAAACACACACTTTTAGACGGAGAGTTTGTGATCAAACACACACTTTTAGACGGAGAGTTTGTGATCAACACGTGTCTCTGGTGACGTAGCAGCAGCTAGCGACGATGTATGATGACGTAACAGTAACCAAGTGGCGTCTCGTTTCATAGGGGTATGTTTTCACCCCTAGCGCTTACTACTCGGTTTCAAGGGACACGGGCTAGGGGTAAGACGAAGGGGAAGGGGTAAGAGAGAAATGGGATTCACCCTAAGCCTCTGTTTTTACATTGCCTGTTATTTTGTCCTCTCTCTGAAGTTGCTGCGGCGCAGGTGTTGCGGCAGACGCGGAGGTCACGACTCAGATGATGTCATCAAACGTGGAACTGCATTCACTCAGCACAGGACGGCCTCCTCTTGTTGCCATGGTGACCAGGCAGCTCAAACAGATGCTGTTTAGGTGAAGGAGCGCTTGCCATTTAGTTCAATTAATCTGACTGAATGATTGATACATTTAAATTATTGCTTTCAATCTGACCATGGAGCACAACACCAGTCAAGTAGCACGGCTATATTTGTAGCAATAGCCAACAATACATTGTATAGGACAAATTATTGATGTTCTTTTACATTATTGATGTTCCATGAAGATATTTAGTGAATTCTCTACCGTAAATATATCCAAACGTAATTTTTGATTAGTAATATGCACTGCTAAGAACTCAATTTGGACAATTTTAAATGCTATTTGCTCAATATTTAGCTTATTTTGCACTCTCAGATTCACGATTTTCAAAAGTTGTATTTCGGCCAAATATTACCCAATCCTAACAAACCATACATGACTGGTTTTGTGGTCCAGGGTCACATATTTGTTTATCTTGAAGGACTACTTGAGAACAGCCTTAGGACGTGAACTGATTGTTTCCCATTGTTGTAGGTATCAGGGGCACATTGGTTCTTCTCTAATTGTTGGAGGCGTGGATGTTAACGGGCCACAGCTGTATAGCATCTATCCTCATGGTTCCTATGACAAGCTGCCTTTCCTTACCATGGGTACACTTACTTTTGCCTTACCTAATGTCTTCGAATGAACACAATCTAGCAAAACTCTGACCTTTAAAATAAAGAAAAACACTACCTGCACTTAGCAAAAACATATATTTCAGGATCTGGAGCAGCTGCTGCCATTTCTGTATTTGAGGATCGCTTTAAGCCAAACATGGAGGTCAGACAACTGTTTGTTTTACATTCTTAGTGATATTTTCACACGTGGTATTGCATATATTTCTTGTTATTGTAGTTGTAATCAAGAGGATATGTGGACTGACGTCACATAAAAACTGAAATTAAACTTGATTTCTAAACATGCTCTTCCATGGAACACAGTAGAAGAGATTTTGAATAATGTTCACACTGCTGTTTTATATACAATGATTGCCTGTTACGAGCTCAAAAATAACAAAGTAAATCCTTAATTAAGTAAGTACTGCGTATGACCTGTGTGCAGCATTGAAGTCAGCTTTGTGTAAGGAACAGACTATTTGTTATTCGCTGAAATCTTCAGCCCAGCCAAAACACATTTGTACTATATATTTAAACTTCACTTTCTATAATACTATACACTTTCCATGACACTGTAATCACTTTCTATTTTTAGTGGCCTTGGTTCTGGTATTGGCTATATGGGTTTTACTTTCTGACAAAAAATATTGACCTTTTTCATGATATCCGAATTGTCTGAGATGTGCCTGTATATTTGTTCTTTCCAAATCCACTTGTACATAACCGCTTGGGAATGAAAAGCTGGAGGAAGCCAAGCAGCTGGTGAGAGATGCCATCACCGCTGGCATCTTCTGTGACCTGGGCTCCGGCAGCAATGTAGACCTGTGTGTGATCACAGACAAAACTGTGGACTATCTGAGAGGATATGACCATCCTGTTCAGAAAGGAACGAGGTGAGATATATATATACCCCCGGTTTCACAGACGAGCTTTAAACCTAATCCCAGACTAAAATATAAATCTGAGCTGTTTCAACTGAAGATGTGACTCTGTCTCTCTCTCTCTCTCTCTCTCTCTCTCTCTCTCTCTCTCTCTCTC
Organism: Gymnocypris eckloni scoliostomus; assembly: GCA_027564155.1. Classification (NCBI taxonomy): domain Eukaryota; kingdom Metazoa; phylum Chordata; class Actinopteri; order Cypriniformes; family Cyprinidae; genus Gymnocypris; species Gymnocypris eckloni. The sequence goes on from CM050421.1 coordinate 28,047,816, forward strand.
TCTCTCTCTCTCTCTCTCTCTCTCTCTCTCTCTCTCTCTCTGTGTGTCTCTGTCTCTCTCTCTCTCTCTCTCTGTCTCTCTCTGTCTCTCTCTCTGTCTCTCTCTCTCTCTGTCTCTCTCTCTCTCTCTCTCTCTCTCTCTCTCTCTCTCTCTGTCTCTCTCTCTCTCTCTCTCTGTCTCTCTCTCTCTCTCTCTCTCTCTCTCTCTCTCTCTCTCTCTCTCTCTCTCTCTCACACACACATGCATTAGTCTTTGCAACTTTATGGATCTTATGTACAATCAGCTTGTAACACTCCAAAGAGACAGCAAAACTTGAAATCGCATCATGTGACCCCTTTCATTTTTTCTTGTTTTTTTCTGAAAACAACACTTGTCTAGAAAATCCTTCTTGATTTCAGAATTTTTAGATATTTTGGCTGAAATCAAGACAAAAGGCTGAAGTGAGGCTGTGACTAAAGTAGATAAGTTTTCCTGTTCAGCGTAATATGACAACCCCTATAGTCCCATTCAACTGCCTTTTCAAGAAAAGTGAAACTTTTTAAAAACCACAAAGGGGTATTATTAATGTATTTTGTGTTGTAGAATACAATTTGAAAATACATAAACCTTATGTTAACCACAGACCAATTTTTAGGCATTTAACCAAAAACACATTGACTTTGGGATAATGGAACCAGAAGTGCTAAGATGCTAATTTGTTAGCAGGTTTTGGCCTACAAAAACATGCCTGTAGCACTGTCTACTTTGCATTATTCGATGCCATTGTTTTGTATAAATAATAAATAAATAAATGTTCTCTGTAAATTCCAAAGAGAAAAGGTACAGGTTAATTTTGTTTTACGTATTTAAATGAATTGCTATGCACTCAACCATCATTAGATTTAATTACATACTAGAGGACGAGACACTTTCATACTCCTTCATACTTGATAACACAAATAACCTTATCAAATTCATACTTTCTGGATTATACCCCTGATTAACTCTCATCCAGCTCAAACTAACTTGTTGTTCAATACAAAACTGCCTTGGTCTTTTAATAACCCTCTGAGTTTACAGCTATAGATGTGTTTTAATAAAATATCTACAGACTAAATATTCTCTCTTTCTTCCAATAAACCAGGGAGGGTACGTACAGATACAAGCCTGGCACTACTGCTGTGCTCACCAAAACAGTGACTCCTTTAACACTGGATGTCGTGGATGAATCTGTCCAAGTCATGGACACAGAATGACACTGAAGTTCGTTCTTTGCTTCACTCATTGGGAAATATGAGGGATGTGTGTGGTTTGAACATGTTTTGTACCTTTCCCTTGTATTCAGTCTTTTGAGCTGCTTTGCAAACACTGTCCACTTTCCGTACACCTGTCATTAACCAAATAAAAGATATCTGTGTAGTTTACAGATCATTCAATAAAAGTTGAGATTTCCAAATGTGTGTGTGTATGTTTTGCAATGTGACATTTCTTATAACTAACTGAGGTAAATATGAATTTGTTGGATGCAAAGGGGGAATGATAGGCTAGTTCACATTGATGAATATTAACAAATAAAAGGTTTGATCGTTTTATTTACAAAAATTATAGTCACATGTCCCATTATGTTCTATAACCCATAATTAACCCATTTCCTCCAGCGACTGAAAGTAAATATATTATTACATCTATTCATATTTTAATGTATTTATTTTTGGTCACAGTTGTTACCTAAAATCAGTCAAGACCAGTGTTGGGCAGTAACTAGTTACTGTAACTTAGTTACTGTAATGATATTACTTTTTGCAGTAACTAGTAGTGTAACTAATTACTAATAAGATTTCAGTAATAATATTACAGTTACCATCCATAAAACAGCTTAGTTACTTTTGATGCCTCAACCCCGCTGATTTAAAATCCAACAATCAAATAATTTCTAGATTTATTTTCATAATTTTCACGACTCGTACATGATCTGAGCACTGTTGTGTAAGTTGTGTATTACTTTACTCTGGCATTACATCTCTCTGATCAGCATGTGGTACATTATATTACTAGAATTAAAAATCTTTATGGAAAATTAATCAGTTTCTTACTAATTTATGTGATTTGATAAAATACATACTGAAACATAAACGTATATGTGTAACAGAGAAATTACAATTAGCTTCAAGCTACACATGACAATTAATGAGATTAATACAACACTTCTACTTGAATGTCACTATTAATTATTGAGTGTTTGTAATAACTGCGATCCAATGTGGATTTCGATCAAATAATGAGGCAGAAATATGTTATTAGTATCATTTATGTGGAAGATACACAGTTACAACTTCTGTGTGGCGTGAAGAAACAATGTAACTAGTAGTGTAACTAATTACTGTTGCCAGAAAGTAATAAGTAAAGTAACACTATTACTTTTGAAAGGAGTAACTAGTAATGAGTAATATATTACATTATTTGAGTAACTAGCCCAACACTGGTCAAAACCCATTAAAACATTGCAAACTTTATAATGAATTATCAGGATTCTCAGCAACCTGTGTGTGATGATTTAAAAGAGTGACTCTAATCTGTTTTTTTGTGTGTGTTTTTTTATTAATTTAAAAATATTAAATCATTGAATTAGTCCTATAATTTATACAGCTTATGTTTGTTCATTTATTGAGTTATTTACAGTATACCTTCATATTTTCTTGTTGTTTAATGGAATGATTGTGTTCAAGGGATTTCTGTTTTTATACTTTTTTTTTTACTTTTATTAACTTTTTAGTCTTTTAGCAGACGCTTTTATCCAAAGCGACTTACAAATAAGAAAAACTATAAGTTAAAACTCTATAAATACACACATTTAAGAAAATTGAGAAATTAAATAAAATTACAAATGTGTACAACAACATTTTCAAAACTAAACATTTAAATGAAAATGTTAGAAAACACACACATATATATATTTATGTTATTTCATTTCCATGTAGTATGTTGAAGTAACATTACTAAAATAACTCCAATTTATTAAAACTAAATAAAATACCTCTAAAGACATAATACATTCATACATCATGTATCTATAATTAAAATAGATAACACATCAAACGGCAGTAGTTTTAAAGTAATTCTAAAAAAATAACAAATAAAAAACGTTTACTGCATCACAAATGTAACTATTACAGTCATTTTCAAACTGCATTGACCATTAATGAAGAGTTAATTTACAAATATTGATGTTTTTTCATTGTGCATGCTAATTAAGCTCACGTTGATTAGGTTAGAAAATAAACACAGCTAACCAACACAATAACAAACCATGATTTGTGACATTTGTATTGTGTTTTTGCTAATAAAACAACAGCTCACTCTTTACTTTCTATTAAATACAGATCTGAATATGAAGTTTAGAATTGCCTTTAACTGCATACAGAGAACACATGAAAACAAAGAACTTTACATATTAAAATGCTGATTTTTGGTTAATAGACGATTGCAGTATGTTGACTTTTATAAGTAGAAGATAAGAGATTGTCTTTATTTTAGGTGGTTTTAACGTCACATTCAATGTTGTAAAGCAGTAATGTTGCATTGCCTTTGCTTTGGTATAACACTTGTTGGATATGTGCTGGTCAGATGAAGTCCAGGTGGAGTGAGGATGAACTTCAGACAACGTCTGAGCATTAAAACATTTTTAAATGCATGCAATTATGAGAGAAAATGACAATTAATGTATAAAGAATCCAATCAATCACCAAAAAACGAGGCTGTGTGTTTCCACTGTTCACAATTGTGACCACCTTAACATGTGATCATGATTTTTAGAGTAATCAAGAACAAATAATATACCTTTTATTTTGATGACGATGAATTGATTAAACGTGAACGTGAAATAAATGCGTGTTTTGTTGTATGTTACATTATTATGTTTATTAGTAATAATGTTAATGAATTCGAGATTTTCCTGCACTTTTTCACTTTCATATAATATACAATTCTGTGTAAAATACAACAAATTTCGACCCTTCAATCTAAAACGTTGTCATCATGACAGAATGTAAACGTCTGGGATTAAATAACATACCCACACACACACACACAAAAATGAATAGCATAATGAAATATATCTGCACTTTGAACCAAGATAATAATATATCAATGTAAACTACTGAAAGTGTTGCAATCTGATATTTTCGATGTCCTCAAAGGACCAGAAATCCCAACTAAAAGCAAAATTATAGAAGACCAAGAGGCGAAACTCTGATGCTTTTTGGGTAACGCCATTTTGTTCCATGTTTTAATTGTTATTGAACAATCATTAATGTGCAAACAACTTGGCAATGTCAAAACATATTCACATTACAATATACAGAATAGGTGCATACAAATACAACAGAAAGAGAGAGAACAGAGAGAGAGATATCTCATAAAGATAAGCACTTTATGCAGTATGGTCTGTTGTGGATATTTTATATATTTTTGGTGTTATTTTGGGACATTTTTGTCCTTGTTTGTGTTTTTTTTTTACGTCCGCAGGGCGCATGAACGCAGCTAGCACCGTGCTAAGTTAAGACTTATATACCTGTTATGTTCTTGCATCTCACATACAGACGAATACATTGATGCACGTTCATCAAATACGTCATTAACAACTAGTTATTGCACACTGCGTATCATTTCTATAAATGCGGTTGTCACTCCCGCATTTTTGTGAATTATGCGTGTACAGAACGCGATTAAGAAGTAAAAGGTGAACTGACAACCGAATTTAGCTGCAGTGTGTTCGTGGCCAATAATTTACGGGAATTATTAATAATTAATAATTTACTCCCGCATTTAAATGCAGTTGTCACTCCTGAAACTCGCAGTGTGTGCGGGGCCAGATGATTGGTGCATCTGGTCCAGCGCTGAGAAAAGTAACGAGAATCACGTGGATACGCTTTTTGCGCTTAAGCCCACAAATTTCCATCGCTCGTTCGATTCTAACTCACATTTTATTTCTTTGAAAGGGAACCAATATAAACATGTTCAACTTTATTATTGGTACTTGGTAGTACACACCTTAATAAAATTGCGCTATAGCAAAAATCCATTTAAACTAAGTAAATAGGGGTGGCCAATCAAATGTATCCCCGTGACGTCATGCACGACGGCCTCCCTCATTTGTTATGAGCTCTCTCATTGGCCAGTCATACGCAATGAGCTCCCTCATTGGCCAAGGCAGCGTGCAGCACCGTTTGAATTCGTGCGTGATCGAAGACCTCTCAACTACTGTTTTGGTAAATAATGCGCTGGTTTTGTGAGTTTTGATTGCCTGGAATTTGTAGACCTCGCGAAATATAGGGCCCAGAATAGAGAAAGAAAGTGTCTGACGTCGCGCAGTCGTTTTATATTGTTATGTGAGCTGGATAAAACGTTTTCCGATATTTAACGCGACGGTAACGTTATAAGAGTACTGTTACCGTGATCAGCATCCGTGCACACGCGACTAACAGTTGTTTTTGGTGTGTTGCAGTCTAGCGCTGATGATCTGATATTGTGTGGACATGCGGCATAATAAACCAGCTCACAGGCGAAAGCCGTCGACCCCTAAGCGCAGATCTCCCCCGGAGCCGCTGCCGACGCCGTCCACCTCCAGAGCCCGGCGCACCAGCGGACCCTCCGGTAACTTAAACCCGCTTCTTTCGTTCCGTTTCTATTGAATACTTGAAATATATATATATAACAAGGACACTGTCAAAGGATATAAGTATCGCTTTTTATTTATCTTCTTTCTTACTGCTTGTTTCACTTCTGTTTTAGTTTTTATAACCAATTATTACGATGTGTAACGTTGTTGTTTGTTAGCATGTTTTTTTTTTCTTAGGATTACTGATAAACTACTGCCGTTTGATTTATCTATTTTAATTTTAGATAAATTATGTATGAATTTATTATGTTTTAGAGGTATTTTATTTTATATGAACTCGACAGAAGACATAACATAAACTGAAATAATTTTAGTAAATTCAGTGGTCAAATGCTGTATCGTCACCTGACTATGAAAAATAGAAATTGGTCAGAATCAATGAGTTATGAAAAATGTATTGCTATTGTGTGAATAATAAGTAATCATGTAATCCATAAAAAAGTAACTAGTCTGATTACGAGTATTTAAAAATGTAACACTCTAATTACAAGTACTTAATTTTTGGAATCGTAATCCATATGACATGTAATCAGTTACTTCCCAGCTCTGGATACAACTAATTAAAAATCTGGAATCTGAGGGTGCAAACAAATCTAAATATTTAGAAAATAGCATTTAAAGTTGTCCAAATTAAGTTCTTAATGATGTATTTTACTTATCAAAAATGTATATTTATGGTAGTAAATTTACAAAATATCGTCAAGGAACATGATCTTTACTTAATATATCCTAATGATTTTTGGCATAAAACAAAAATCAATAATTTTGACACTATTGCTACAAATATACCTGTGCTACTTATGACGCTCCAGGGTCACATTTATGAATAAGATATTTATTTAGCTAACAGGAAAATAAGATTTCTGAACAAAAAATCTCCTTTTTTCACACTCATGAAAACCCAAAATTAGGATTCACATAACATTTGATAAAATAAAGAATGTAACACCAAAATGATGATGTGTAAGAGCAATTCCAGAATAAATGCAAAGGTTTTAGGGTTTTCTAAACAGAAAGTACCTTCGGTATTAATATCAGTCTTAAGTCTTTTAATCCGTGAAATGTCTGAATCAACTTAAAGTAACTTCTCTCATTTTGTTAGTTATAAAGTATTTGTGAGGTAATGACCTAACATTATTCCAGGGAATATCACTTACAAAATGTTTTTATGCGGTGGGTGAAGTAGTGGTTAAAGACATAATTAGCATCGTCGTCATCGTAATGTAAACTGCTATTCTGATCATGTGATTATTTACACAAGCAATTCTAAAAAAAATAAAAATAAATTAAGGATTTCACAACCACGCACCAAGAACTGTAATATTTTTAATGTGAAACAAAATCAAATGCATTCAGAAAAGTTATTGTAGTTTTAGTGACAATAAACCAAGTGCGAACAGATTTTATTTTATTTTTTACAAAAATTACATTTGTACCAAGGGGCGGTTTCTTAAATAACGCATACTAATAAGCAAGTACTTCTGCATCACTATTGTTTATCATAGTTACGACCAGTGTTGGGGAAAGTTACTTTTAAAAGTAATGTTACAATATTGCGTTACTCCCTAAAAAAGTAACTAATTACGTTACTTAGTTACTTTTTATGGAAAGTAATGTTTTACGTTACTTTTGCTACTTTTAAATATGAGCAGGACTTGATTGTTTGTTTTTAATACAAGAAGTTATATTTATAGCAAATATAAAAGATTTCACACCAAAAAGTGTAATGAATAAAACTCAGACTGAAGGACGAGTAAATCACGTCTGTACAGAAGAACACAGGAGAAGTTCAACACTCTTCAGCAATTAAAAAACACATTGTTAGTTTATCTAAAGTAATTTTTGCTTATATTTGGTTGAACTGATCATCAAAGGTCAGCAGCAAACACATCGGTTAATAAAATGAGATTAGATATATTTGTGTTGTTTAACATATTTAATTATTGCAGGTTTGTGTCATATTCTGAGTTTGTATTTCACTGTTTTAATTCATTTTGATGAATACTGAATCTGTTTTCTGCGAGTGGGATGAATTAATACACATTCATATTTAGTCTAGATTAGATCTACAGTAAGATCATGTTCACACGGCGCATGTCATCAATAAATGGAGAAAAAGTAACTCAGATATTTTCTAGTAAATTAAAAACTAATGCGTTACTTTACTAGTTACTTGAAAAAAGTAATATTATTACGTAACTCGCGTTACCCCCGACACGGGTTACAACAAGAATGTATCTTGGTTTTTCTAGTGTACAAAGGGAACTGTATGCCAAAGCATCAGCTAAATGACTACTGTTTATGTGCTTTCTGTACTAGAAGCGTCCCCGCGCAAGAAACACCGGTACCGCCCTGGCACCCGAGCTCTCATGGAGATACGCAAATATCAGAAGTCTACGGATCTGTTGCTGCGCAAGGCCCCGTTTTCACGACTGGTACTACTGCTTTTGTGCATCCTTCGATTACCACCTCTGACAAGCCTTTAGACACTTATTCATTTGAAACATGAGCAGGCTGTTTTATTGATGTAAACATATTTTTGTCCTCCTGACAGGTTCGAGAGGTGTGTCAGACATTTAGTCGAGAACACATGATGTGGCAGGGATATGCTCTAATGGCTTTACAGGAGGTAGGTGACAATTAGAAATTATTTATTTAGCATTTACATTGTATTATAAAATGAAGAGTTCCGGCCCTGGATGCTGATTGGTCCGTGGAAATAGCTGGTAAAATATTTAAATCACTGTGCAGCAGCACACACAGTGCAGAACTTTGGTCTTTGGTATTTTTATTATGCAGGTGAAAGTCAAAAAAACGTGCAGTTCTCAAATAAAAAAATGAAAAAGATTTAAATATTAATAGTTTAAAAATAAAGGAATTATATTTTTAGGCCATTGAGACAAAGGTACTTTAATAATTCTCGTTGTGATTAAATTGCAACTAAAAGGTGAAGGCTGTAATCGTAAAGTTGTCCACTAGAGAGACCCACAGGATTCAAGTTTGTATTCATCACATACTCAATTATGCAGAATATAATCAGCAGTGAAATGTAAGTCAGAGCAGACTGGGGTGTGGCTGACCAATCAGAGCAGACTGGGGTGTGGCTGACCAATCAGAGCAGACTGGGGTGTGGCTGACCAATCAGAGCAGACTGGGGGGTGGCTGACCAATCAGAGCAGACTGGGGGTGGCTGACCAATCAGAGCAGACTGGGGGTGGCTGACCAATCACAGCAGACTGGGGGTGGCTGACCAATCAGAGCAGACTGGGGGTGGCTGACCAATCAGAGCAGACTGGGGGTGGCTGACCAATCAGAGCAGACTGGGGGTGGCTGACCAATCAGAGCAGACTGGGGGTGGCTGACCAATCACAGCAGACTGGGGGTGGCTGACCAATCACAGCAGACTGGGGGTGGCTGACCAATCAGAGCAGACTGGGGGTGGCTGACCAATCAGAGCAGACTGGGGGTGGGTGACCAATCAGAGCAGACTGGGGGGTGGGTTTAAAAATAAAAATACAGTGCACACAAGCTAAGCACAAACTGCACATAGAAATGTTTAAAAGGAAAAAAGTTTAAAGTTTTTAAAGATTTTCACTTTTGCACTTTAACATTTATGCTGTTCGAGAAATCAAACCTTATTTAAAATGGTCCATAAAGCCTCTGGATATTTTGTTTATTAATCAGCATACTGATTGTTCATAAAATAAAATGTATTAAACAGTTATGTTCATTTTCATTATAGTCAGGGCCAGAAATTTCTTGTATTGTGAAGAGTTTTAAGGTGGGCATGGGTATGAGATTCTCACGGTATGATAACCGTAGATAAAAATATCACGGTTTCACGGTATTGCCATTACAGGTCTAATGTACGTTATTTTTAAATGTCTGGGTAGAAAACAACAACTTTTTTCCCCCACTAAACACAATATATTTAATTTTTAAGAAATATATAGATCATTTTGGAACAATAATCATGTACAAAATAAATGATTGAATTCTTCTTGATTAAATTAAGTGAGCCTAAACCTGCAGCTCAACAATAATCAGAAGATAAATAATTTTAAACAAAACAAATCCTTATTAGTTAATATAATAAGACACTATGAATTAAATAAAATCAGCCTCAACAAAAATGTATCTTTCCACTGCAGAAGAAATGAAAGCCACAGAAGTCAATGGCATTTATTTGCATTTGCACATTTAATGACACTGAAGTGTAACATGAATGCATTTTACAAAATTACAACTGTATAAATAATGCTATGTTTTAAATGTAGTTTTTTTTTAAATACAAATATGAAATGTTGGGCAAAAAAAAGTAAGCTACTTTTGAATGTGAAAGTAAAAATGAAAGGTGTAGAGTTTGGCGGCATCTAGCGGCTGAGGTTGTGAATTGCAACCAACGGCTCAGCCTCCCTTTAGAGAAGCTACGGTGGCCGATACAGGGCTACGATGCCGTCATCTTAGACCGCAGAGAGCAATGAGGTTTCTTTACAAAAGGTAAATTAAGGAATTATTTTGACTTAAGTATTCAATAAACCGATGTCGTTGCGAATATTACTGTTAGTTGTTCATCCTTGTGTCAGTGTTTTTACCATAAACTGTAAGAAACATGGACGTAGTGTCCATAACGTCACCCCGTCGGTTTCTGAAGAGCATTTCTGAAGCTCAAAGTGCGCGGAGACAGCCGTCGCCATCTTGGCAGCGCGTCACTCCCGGATCATCGAAAGTGGGCAGGGATGTGGGTGGAGCTGGTTGCTGAAACCCCGCCCACCAAGCGCGACAGTGGTGACAGCCATCCACCTGTCACTCAAGTGGCCACGCCCTAATTATGCAGAACTTTAAGGTTTAATATAATTTAAACGGATGAGTTATAAAAAAAATCACCCCCCTCACAGTTGTCATGAAGGGCAAAAGTGTCATAACAAATCCAAACCTGTGTGAATACCACAGACTTGAAAATTAAGGTGCCTTTTTTGTCTTAATGGTTACATAAAGAACTTTAACATCTGAAGAACCTGTTTCACAAAAGGTTCTTTGTGGCAAAAGAAGGTTCTTCAGATTATAAAGAGATGGTTCTTTGACTGAATGGTTCTTCTATGGCATCGCACTGAAAAACCTTTAGAAGCACCTTTATTTTTAAGAGTGCAGGTGGAAATGCAATGCTTTAAATGGAAAAAAACGAACTAAATCTACATTTTGATTAACTCTCAGAATGAATTTCTTGCATCCACAGTTCACATTGTCATATTTTTGTATCACAGTTATATTTTATTGTCATCATTTATAGTACATAAGTTGTCTCTCATGTGCTTTCAGGCTGCAGAAGCATTCTTGGTCCGTCTGTTTTCTGACGCCAATCTCTGTGCCATTCATGCAAAGAGGGTGACTTTGTTTCCGCGAGACATACAACTCGCCCGGCGAATCAGAGGTGTTGAAAACATGTGAAGTTGGACATTCTCTCTCTTTGTTTCTTTCTTTTTTTGTAAGATTGAAAGAATATCTGTACAGACAGCAATGTATGGACACTTTCTATATTTGGTGGCATGTAATCTGTTTTCAGTCCTCCAATCAAATGTTCAAACGGTTGCATATTTGCAGCCAAAGAAACCAAATGTTCATTGTAGTGCGTTGATGAACATAACCAATTTTTAAACCGTTTTTTAGAATTGTAATATAAAACATTTTATTTTGTGTTGCAAAGATGATATTTGTTCTGATGATGTTTGCTTGTAATAAACCTATATTTGCAGTTTGTGTTCTCATGGGAATTCTTAAGTGTTTTAATCAGCTTAAGTTGCGTTTGAATTATAATATTTACTATTGTCTTTGTTCTTGACGTTTTGTAGAATGTAGATTGTGTTGTTGTTTTTACTTCAGGGGTCTGTTCTTCGTACATCACTTATTATTAGATCCGAGATCAAATGACAGATCCAAGATGATATCATCGCGCTAATCAGGATCTGGCTAATTCTTCGAACGCACCTGCTGTTGATGATTAGTATGGCTGGATTGAGTTATCTGATGGTTTAAAAGGGGCTATGCATCAATACTCGAAACCACGATCAGCAACGCAGCGATTGGCTGATGCAAGACAGCATCATAATGACATCATATCATTAAAAAAGTCACCTGACGAAAAACTTGATTTCTGGACTTTTATAAGGAAACAGCCAAACGAACAAAACTACATAAATGTTATAATAGATAAATGAAATATGCACCGTTTTTTATTTATTTTAATTGTTTTACATGATTCCCAATTATTTATATTCATGATTTCTAGTATTTGTACAGGCTTTCATTTTTTATTTCAATGTAGTAATTAACAATTCATTTAATTTTATCTTTGAAACGGATTTGTTATTAATTAAAGTTTCTTAAGGGTCAAAATCAAGTTACCTGCATCGCTTGCGCTCCATCAAGCCCATCCCATAATATCTGTCATCCCTCACATTAATGCACGACTCTACATTAACATGTGTGTGTGACTCTAATACAATTATGATGTATTTATTTTATGACGAATATTACTCACTTTCAGTGAGTAAAACTGGCTGTGTCTATAGTAATATTATCTTATTTTCTAATTAATCTTTGTTATTATTATTTTAAACGATTGTCCCTGGACCAGTAGGGTACTCTTGTAATTAAGTAGCGGTGGCTGGGACCTATTATACATATCAATTCTGCTTAAAAAGATGAATCTTATCCTGTTTACATGAAATAAGCTGCTCCCGAGCAGGTTTAAACAGCAACTCCAGGATGAGCTTCGAAGAACCAAACAATCCAAGATCAAGCGAAATCGTCAACAATCAAATCCAGCTAACTGAGTTAGCGACGTACGAAGAACGGATTTGAGAGAGAACCACAACCATTTAAGAAAAAAATTGTTTATCCAGAATCGTGCAGCTCTATTTTGCACACTAACAGCTCTTAATCAAGTCCAGTTTTTTGTTCATGGTATTCAAAATAATTTTTGTTATAAATTAGTTCTTTTAATTCAGATACGAGGTCATTCTGTGACGTATCGCGTTGGCAAAACAGCTCCGCTCACAAACTCTGCTTTATCAGACATTATATGCAAGATGAAATTAAAATGATATCCAACACTTTCTGAAAACAGTTGGTAAAAAAAACATTTTTTTTATTATTTAAATTATTATAATTAACATTAATGCATGACTGGCACTTTTTAAACTATACTTAGTCTTTTTGCATGGTTTATATGACAAATAGTAAATAATTTTACACATCTTTTTTTTAGAGGGACAGTTTAATATCACCAACGTTAAATATAATATCAGGCCACAATGCCATGCCTTAAAAAACTTGGAAGGAAGTACAGAATGTGGACTGCTTTTTTTGGTGCCTTTCTATTGGTCCTTCAGAAATCATAATAATATGCAGATTTTCTGCTCAAGAAACATTTCTGATTATTATCAATGTTGAAAACAGCTGTGCTTCGTATTTTTATGAAAAATGTGATATATTGCTATTTAGGGTTATGTTAAATCATATACTTTTATTCAACAAAGTTGCATTAAATTGATTTAAGTGACACACATTAATTATATTTGAAATAAATGCTGTTCTTTAACTTTTATTAAGTTGAAATAATAATTAAAAAGCTTCCACAAAAAACTGGTTATTTAGGGTTGATTCTGTTTCTTTATTGTTCTGTGCACTTATTTATAGGCCTCCAGAGTTTTCCGAGTTTTTGTCTTTCACAGTTCTTATATTAATTTTCTTATACTTGGTGATTTTAATATACATGTGCTGCTCCTCTAAGCATTGCCTAGTGAATTTCTGCAGTTGATTGATTCATTTATCATACTCTTGATCTTGCACTGTCTTTGGGTCTCTCTGTTACTAATGTTGTGGTAAATGATGCTTGTTTTTCTGATCATATGTTTGTATGTTTTGATGCTGAATTCAGTAAGGGTTAGGGTCTGGCCACTCCACTCGTCTTATAAATACTTCAACTGTTGATCAAGTTTCAGAGGCCTTTTTTGCCTCTTCATTCTGTCATGATTTAGAGTTCTCTTCTCTTAACCTTAGTGTGGATGGGTATTTTAATTCGGTTTGTACTGACGTTTTAGATGAGAGCACTCTTAAAATATAGGGAATCAAAAAACCAATCACAGACATGGATGAATCATGAAATTCGCACCTGGACTGAACGAAAATGGAAGAAAGATAGGTTGCAAGTATCATTTTATATATTAAGAGAAGCTTTGGCAAATTTTCAGTCTATTGTGAAGGTTGCAAAAGAAAAATATTTCTCAAATATAATGAATAAGAACTCAAACAAGCCTACTGTCTTATTTAATACAATTAATAAAGTGATTTTTCCTGCACCTACTAATTGTCTAGAGCAGTGGTTCTCAAACTTTTTACACCAAGTACCACCTCAGAAAATATTTGGCTTTCCAAGTACCACCATTATGACCAACATTAAAATGCAGTATAAATGACTGCCCACTGCTCCGGGTGTGTGTTCACGGTGTGTGTGTGTGTGTGTGTGTGTGTGTGTTCACGGTGTGTGTGTGTGTGTGTGTGTGTGTGTGTGTGTGTGTGTGTTCACTGCTGTGTGTGTGTGTGTGTGTGTGTGTGTGTGTGTGCACTTTGGATGGGTTAAATGCAGAGCACAAATTCCGAGTATGTCACGTCACTTTCACTTTCAGTAGCACTATACACAGTAAAAAAAAAAAACGAGTCAGTTTTAATCCTTATAAGGATATTTATTATTGTCAGCCTCTTAACATATAGTAAATACACAGTTTGAACATGAACACTGCACTGTGCTTACTTCCACGTAAATAAAAAACATAATTGCTCAATTAAAATATATTGTACCTAAAAGTGAAATAAAACCTGTACTGTATTTAAATGTTAAAAAACTGTACTTAAATAAAGATTAAATGAAAATGTATCATACTTACTTAACATTTAAGTACAGTAACTTAGTTTTTATTTAACTTTGAGCTGCTACAATACATTTTCATTTAATCTTTAAGCACAGTACAGTTTTTATTTCACTTTTAAATAAAAAAGTACTTGATAAAAAAAACACACAGGCTGTATATGTAGCTGCAAGTAACAACCATCAGGCCACGTTTCCACCAAAGCCAGCTGAACACACCCAGGTGTGAGCGCTCGAGAGGGCAGCGTATTGATGCGGTTGCTATGATATGGAATATCCGCTGAAGTAATATGGCAGACGCATCGCAAATTAAATGTTTCTCCAAGCATTATTGTTCATAACAATATTATTGTACTGCGGCAATTCCATCTGGTAAAGACATAAATACTCAGAGACAAGCAATATTAACTTCTCCATTGCTGTTCAGTCGTAGTACAAGCAGGGTGTGACGGTATTAGTCCCGCCCCTCCTTCACTGTGATTGGTTAGCTGACTAAAAAGTGACAGTGATGAGTGCTAACATTCTTAAATTCTCGGTGCCAAGAAAAAAACGCCCGAGTGCTCAGCATGAAAAAGACGCTCCCATTTAAAACACTCGCTTTGGTGGACACGCGGCCTGATTTATATTTAATTCTGAGATTCCTCTGCGTACCACACTGTGAGAACCACTGATCTAGAGCCTACTCAAAAGATGTGTGAGGACTTTTTGCAAAGTCGATAATCTTCGTTTACAGACTATCTCAGCAACGACATTTCATGCTGAGTTAAATTATCAGAGTTCATTTTGTAGTTTTGATCCTATTTCTTTACCTCAGTTAGAGCCTTTATTAAGACACACATCCGTTTGATCCTCTTCCTCCTCGACTGTTGTTAAATGTGTTTGATCTTTTAGGTAAAACTATTCAATCTCTTCTTAATAGTAGTTTAATTAATGGAAATGTCCCTGTTTGTTTGAAACATGCAGCCACTTCTTAAGAAACCAAATTTAGACTACTGTTTTAAGCAATTACCGACCTATATCGAAACTACCTTTCTTATCGAAAATTTTAGAGAAGGTTGTTCTGTCCCAGCTTGCATCATATTTACATTTATGCATTTAGCAGACGCTTTTATCCAAAGTGACTTACAGTGCGTTCAGGTTATACATGTTTTTGTCAGTATGTGTGTTTCCTGGGAATCGAACCCACAACCTTTGCGCTGCTAACACAATGCTCCACCACTGAGCCACAGGAACACATATTTAGATATGAATGCTGTTGTAGATATGTTCCAATCAGGTTTTAGGTCTCTTCATAATAAAGAATCAGCCCTTCTTAAGGTTTTAATTATATTATTTTGGCAGTTGATTCTGGAAAGGTAGTATTCTTATTTTACGTGTTAAATGAAAGACTTAAGTCAATTAATCGCATCCAAAATAAAAGTTGTTAACATGTAATACATGCATAAGTGTGTATATAATAAATATTTACGTGTATATTGTACAGCTCTAGTTTAATGCCATAGCATAGTTTATGGTTTCATAACAACTGTAACGAAGAGTCAGAGAAGTTAGGATCCATTTGCAGTTTTATTGAGAATAGTCAGGCAGTACAGTGCAGGTGTAACAGATGTGTATGTCAGTAAGGGGTGTGTGTAAACCTCACTCTCCTGACCTCAAAAAGAGGCGCTCTAGCGACTGACGCTAGAGGCTGTAGCCTTTAGCCTCCTTGGTAGAGCGCCCGCCTCCCGCGTCGGCGTCCTGGGTTCGAGACCCACTCGGTGTGATGGTGCGGACTCGGGGGGGTTACATTGGTGCCGTGACCCGGATGGGAGTGAGGTTTAGGGGGGTGAGTGTAACGGATGTATGCCAGTAAGGGCTGTGTGTAAACCTCACTCATCTGACCTCAAAAAGAGGCGCTCTAGCGACTGACGCTAGGGGCTGTAGCCTTTAGCGTCTTCCGAGCGGCTCTTCCGGCGATTGGTGCCGTGACCCGGATGGGAGTGAGGTTTAGGGGGGTGAGTGTAACGGATGTATGCCAGTAAGGGCTGTGTGTAAACCTCACTCCCCTGACCTCAAAAAGAGGCGCTCTAGCGACTGACGCTAGAGGCAGTAGCCTTTAGCCTCCTTGGTAGAGCGCCCGCCTCCCGCGCTGGAATCCCGGGTTCGAGACCCGCTCGGTGTGATGGTGAGGACCCGGGGGGGTTACATAGGGCAGAACAGTAGAGGCAAGGCAGAGACAGAGTAGAACACCAGGCAAGAGATCAGGGCAGGAAGTAAACAATCACAGTCCAATAAACACAATCCAAGTCGGGGCAGGCAGCAAACGATCAGAATAACGAGCAAACAGTCCAAGGTCAGATAACAAGACGGTAGACACGGGTAGAATGCTCAGAAATGACAGCAAGGCAAATCAAGACTTCGCAACGGGTCTGTGTGTGTGTAAATGGGGAACAGGTGTGGATGATTGATCAGTGCCAGGTATGAGGGGAAATGTGAAATCGAGTACAAATGGCAACTGACTAGTATTCAGGTGACGGTTCCCTCTGGTGGTGCGGAGGAGGCGGTACGGGAGCCTCTGTAACAACAACGCTGGGGCATATCTTAGTAAAGGCGCAGCAGCATACTGTCACGATCTTGTCCAGAAACGTCATGTCTTTACCTTCACATGGGAGTACCATGCCGACTGGTACAAGTCCATTTAGTATGGTGTAATCAACGTACTTTGTGCGTACACATCCAATCACCCTCTCCACATGAATGTTATCTAGGATGCATGTATTTTAAAATGCTCATTGGTTTTCATGATGAAAATAGAGTTTGTATAATGATGTTGAAGATCATGTCAATTATCAAGTGAAGTTTAGTTGATCGTAACTGCCAAAGGATCTTCATTGGACCGTTTGAAATTGAGGGGAGGAGCCTCTCTTATAAAAGCCTAACTGTTTGGTAAAGAAAGGGGAGAGGGTGGACAAGTTAGTTGGACTAGTAGCCAACTGTTTCTTGGCAATATGTAAAGTGCCAATCTTTTGTGTAAGTTTTCTTTTTGATTTTGTTTCACTTGGTACTATGTTTTGTTTCGGAAACCTGTTGGATGACTTCTCTTTCCTTGCTTGCTGCAAGTCTGAAAAGACAATTAAAGCAACCTCAAGAAACTTCAGAGTTTGTGCTTGTTTATGCTGCCCCTGGTCACTGCTAAGAAAGTCCTCCCGACAAAAATACTTTTAGACTTGCACTCTATTAATTGACTAACTGCTTGTTTTCTTTAAAAAACAAGCTGCTTTAATCTTTTTGTATTCTATCTATTTGTTTTCTTTGTTGTTGTTTTACACAATTAACGAAAGGAAACTCTAACACTAGCTTGCTTTATTTTTTTCTATTCTATCTGTTTTTATTTATTTATTATATCATTTTATTTAAAAAGTTCTATGTGTACTGCGTTATGCCAACCGAGAGTTGTTATAACTCTTGCATATGTTTTTGTTATATGTTCTTGTTGATTTCCATTGTCCTTATTTGTAAGTCGCTTTGTCTGCTAAACGATTAAATGTAAATGTAGTATTCAAGCATTTGCTAAATGTGGCTGAATGGTGCCACAGGCCTTTTGGTGTACAAAGTACATTAGTGACACACCTATACTGAAAAAACAGCAACCCTTGACCCTTCAGATGTCCTGAATTAAAGACTATTATCTTTATTACCCTTCCTAAGCTGCATTCAGCCAGATCTCAGATGATGTAAACAAGAACAATCTCACTTAACGACACACTCCAGAGAAAATGGCCTAATTTTTTTAAATTGAGATTTATACAACAATATTGATGTATGGTTTGTTAGGACAATATTTGGCCAAGATTCAAGTGATTGAGAATCGAGCAAAAAAATTGAAATATTGAGAAAATGGCCTTTAAAGTTGTCAAAATTCATTCTTAGCAATGCATATTACTAATCAAAAAATACTTTTTTATATATTTACAGTAGGAAATTTACCAAATATATTCATGGAACATGACATTTACTTAACACCCTAATTGATTTTTAAAGAAAAATAAGTAATTTTGACCCATGCAATGTATTGTTGGCTATTGCTACAAATATACCCATGCTACTTATGATTGCTTTTGTGGTTCAGGGTTACATCTTGTTTCAAATTTTGTTGTGATAAATGTAGTGATAGAAATAAATTAGTTTCTTCATTTTTAATTCAGATATAGACATTTAGTTTTATTATTCGCAACAGATGGAATGAACCATTTAAGTGTGGTATGTTTAACTCTGAAGTCTCTCCATTTTTACTTTGTCAGTCATTCCTCACTCTCCTAGACCAGCGAAGAATTGTATTTTATTTTGAGAGCATGTCCTGACAGGAATGCAGTTGGGTCAGTTCTGTGGAATCAGTGAGCTGAGCAAATGTGGCATTTGGACCAATCAGACACACAATTTTTCATTTCATTTAACAAATCAATTAGTTATTAGATTAACAAATAATCACAAACCCCTCACCAAATACACATTCAGGTGCCCGTATGTCTTTGAATGACTCCAGGCCCCCGGTTCCACTCCCTCAAAGGAACCAATGTGAGGGCGGACGAAGAGGAGGCACGTAGGGGGCACGACACGATCTGGTAATTTCATCGTGGACCTCTAGGAAGAATGTTTGTTGACGGTTTGACGGTGGGCTTGGCGGTGCCCCTGAACCCGTCGCAAGAACCACTCATCCAGACAGCTTCGGGGGGGCTCCTCAGACGGAGACCACTCCAAACCCAGCTCTTCCACAGCTTTAGACAGGACGAGGAATAGTTCGGCATCCATGCCTGTGCTGGCTGGGGAAACTTCATTTCTAGTGATATTGTCGATTTGATTGACAGATACTTTTTAAACTGAAATGAACTGGACGATGACATCACTGAATTCAATGATAAACTGCCTTTATCTGAAAAAATATTGTTTACTTTTATCCTTTTGCATTTCTGACACACTATTTTCCTATTTGATACTGTAAAGCTGCTATGACACAATTTGTATTGTTAAAAGCACTGTATAAATAAAGGTCACTTGACTTGACTTAAAACAATCATCCATATATCTTTTGAACAATACCAAATTGTAAAAAAAAAGGATTGTTATTGAAAATACATTGGTCTTTAAGATAACCAAGATAAAGATTTGCATAGTCAAGGGCCATAGTAATGGAGATGGAAAAAAATATTGAGTGGATTTTTATTATTGTTCATATACTGCAAACAGTATGCATTCGGATATTTATATCCAAACACCATTTGCATAATAGGTGCCTTTTAATAATGTGTGTGTGTTACAAGTAATTTAAGCATCAGCCGTCTCTGTTTCCCACCATTAATTAATATGATGACTCCTCTCCCATGGCCTAATTTGAGGTGTCCATCTTTTGTGGTTGTAATGTATTCAAGTATTTTCTTGAATGCTGATATTGCTAGCTGGATATTCACTGTCAGAAAATAAAATGTGAAAAACCTTTCAGTAGTTTAAAACAGCATGGCAATGGTACAATTAAAGGGACAACTTTGTACCCCTAAAAGGTGCATATTGGGGTAGTAATCCTTCCTAATATGTTTACTACTTTGAACCCAGTGACAAGCTGCTGTACCCCTAAATGTGCCCCAAATGTTTGCATCTTATTTTAGTGTATATACAGACACATATGGACGGATAGATGGATGCTAACATGGCCTAATGATCTGAACTTTATACTTACAAATGTGGAATTCTTTCAAATGTTTCTGAGCCGTCCTGGTGAGGTGCAAACTTAAAAAAAAAACATGTGGCTTTGTGTGTGTGTGTGTGTGTGTGTGTGTGTGTGTGTGTGTGTGTGTGTGTGTGTGTGTGTGTGTGTGTATGTGTGTGTGTGTGTGTGTGTGTGTGTGTGTGTGTGTGTGTGTGTGTGTGTGTGTGTGTGTGTGTGTGTGTGTGTGTGTGTATCTGTGTGTGAGATTTCATACATGCCTGTTTTTTGTAATTGTCCACTTCACCTCTGCCAGTTAAGCTGACTGCGTATCCCAGTTAAAGGAATTTTGATGACATTGTGGAGATTGGTTTGTGCGTCACAGGCATTTTTTAACCAGTTAAGAAACAGCTGGCTGTCTCATTGACAATGGACAAATCTAGCATGGGTAGGGTATTTAAAGAAGCTGCAAAGAGACGACTTCAAGGAGATTCAGAGCACTCTGCAAGGTAAGTATTACAATCAGCTCAATGTGAAAAATGAAGTCAGTGCAGGATGATGTTTGTCTTTTTTAGATGGAATCCTCTCAACTTTTATTTGTTACTTAAATTCCAGATGAAATTCCAGGTTTTCCATCTCTCTTCCACTCTTCAAACCACAGTCTTTTTCTTGCTGGTGCTGCTGGTCCAGCCTCCCCGAGGTCTAACGCTGCCACACCATCCCATGGTTTACTTGCCTATGCTGGACAACCCTGAGTGGGAGGCGGCACTGCTCCATCTTCAGGCTTCACTGGGAGCTCCAGGCGGCAGAGCTGTGGCCGAGCTCCAGCCCTGGGCTCTGATTGAGGAGCCGGGCCCCGAGGAGCTCCTGGAGAGAGTGAAGGCAGAGCTGGGATGGCGACAGAGGAGCATGGTGAAGGGCCAGAAGAGAGAGGAGCTGGGGCGGAGACCAGTGGGGACATTCCCAGACAATCATATAGTGGCTGTGCCCTATCCACAGGGGGGAGAGGTGGAGGGGAGGAGGGTGGAGAGAAGAGGAACGAGGCGCTCACTTCCATCGCAGGAGGTTTGCAAGCCTTCAACAGACAGAAAGGAGGATTTGGCTTTCGATTTGGCAAAAAGTGAAGGGGAAGGAGTGTGTGTGTGTGTGTCTGGAGGGGCAGGGGCGAAATGGCGTTACGAAGGCACAATCGTGGACCGGGGGGGCTCGGCTAGGGGCATCACGATTCACGATTTTATCACGATTCTTTGTCATGTTGGTTTTTCTGTTTTGCAAGACAAAGCCTTTCAAGGTAATACAATATGGCGGATATTTAGGCTTAAGTGGGTGAAGATAAAAATCTTTGTCATTATTTTATATTTGTTATAAAAAAAAGGAGAACAAAGATACACGTTACAAATAAACATAATATACAAATAACATAAACTGTGTTTTATTTCAGGTAGGCTACAATAGGTGTTTTAAGCAGGAGAATGCAAGAAACTGAATGAACAAATGTAAAAATAAAACACTGTATAGATTGATTCCTATTAAAGAAACTGTATTAAAGTGTTTTAAAAAAAAATTCGCTTTGTGTTTGGTGTTTTATTAACATTAAAGGAATAATTCACCCGAGAATTAAAATAGGCTAGTGTTTTTATTTGTATACCTTCATTTAAAGTTGTTTTTAACCCGTTTCCTTCTTCTGCTATGGTATATCATAGGGGTCAAAATAGAACTTTAATCAAATATAAAAGTAATTTAATTAATTAATTGTAATTAAATTTGATTATTTACAAAATTGTAGCTCTAGTCTAGACAATTGTCTATGGCAGTAATACAGCTGATGTTATGGTCTCAAGCATTCAGAAATCACACAAAAGAAAATTAAGCAGTTTTAGTACAGTTCATTTTTGTAAGGGTTGTGATGTCCACATGTTTTTTGTTGAAGAAATTATAGAGGCTGTGTCATCTATCGCAAAAAGGTGGCCAAAAAATGAAAGATTAAGTGGATATTTGAATTAAGTGTTTGATCAGTAGCCCATTAAACAAGGATATGATTGTCCTATAAGTATAAGCAGCAATTACCAGGCCTTTGGCTCCTTTCACAGTCATTTGAAACATGTAATGTTGATAAAAACAATAGACACCATCACAAATTTCGTAATGGTTTTACTGGTTATAATGGGACTTGTAGTGTTTTTACTGGAAACTGTAATGTGGTCAACTTCTGGCGACTTGTTAAAATCAATACATCCTAATTGAATGTCCCAAAACACTACAGAAAAACATTTTTGTATGGTTACATTTTGTTTTAATGGTTAAAATGTGATGGTTTGTAATGACATTGGTAATTTATTTGTGGTTCATTTGTGATGGTGTTAGAATTTTTTTGTGATGGTTCTATTGTGTTTTAAGTAATTTTAAAGGCTGTTGTTGGCTTCAGTCTGTTTTAATAACCACAAAAAAATATATTGTCTTGATACTTCTTTGATTATGAATGTAGCCTACCTGAAAGTGACTTGCTGATGTATTTTCACGGGCATAGTTGTCCATCAATTATGATCATCTGGGATCAGCATGAGGTGTGAGCGCCGGTTGAGGTCGCGTTAATGGCGCGTCACGTTTTTGTTTTTTGTCTTATTTTTTTGAGCAACTGGTATGGTGCCCCGACTTTGTGCCCTACGCAAACAGCGTACTCTGCATGTTAGTATCCTTCATATCGCACAGACTAGACCTTAGCGCCGGACCCCAAAGTGGGACATTCTAAAACGCTTAACGTGAAAAACGCTTAACGTGGCTTAACGTACCTAAACATCGACCAGGGAAACACAAATTTCTGTCAAACCTTACTTGTAATAAACACTAACTAACGTTACTGTCAAAAGAACGAGCCCTTATTCCACAGATAAAGTGAATAATTTCACGTTAAGCGTTTTCTCCCCCATAGAAGTCCATTATAAGGAAACAGCTTAACGTGGTTTATGTACCTTAACAACGAATGGGATTAACGTCACGCAAATGAGGGGTTTGGAAAAATGAATCGTTGTGCGAATCGTTTGGGAGTCGTTGAGTCTGTTTGCGTAGATCATTACCATACCTAGTGCTCTGCGGGAGGGCGTGATCATTAGAGATAATGAGCTGAGACAGGAGAAAATGTAGTTATTGTGTAGGCTACCATGTAGGCCTACCATGCTTATTACAAAATGAAACTGAACAAAATTAGTTTTTTCTGTTTGTCGATGCGTTCACGTTGACTTCCATGGGGGATAAAATGCTTAACTGATATTATTCACTTTATACGATGAATACGAGCTCTTTTTGACAGCAGAAAGTGTTTATTATAAGTACAATTTGACAGAAGTATGTTTTCCCCCGGTTATTGTTAAGGTACGTTAAGCCACGTTAAGCTGTTTCCTATAATGGACTTCTTTGGGGGATGAAAACGCTTAACGTGAAATTATTCAGCGTTTTTCACGTTAAGCGTTTCCTCAAAGGGGCAGGGGCTCGATAACAGAAATCATGATTATTTAATGGGGATTTTTCCACATAACAACTCTCTCGCTTAGTGATATGGATGTGTATGTGACTCCAGTGTAGCATGACACCTCAAATTGGCAACAACTATCATTAAAAATCAACTTCTGGTTTCTTTGCAATAAACAAATCGCTAAACTTAAGGTTATATTAATAAAATAGTGACGTCCTGAAAAATAAAAAATATTTTTGTAAGTACAAACCTGCATTTGAGGAGAAATGCTTGGATTAAATAAAACAGCATGGATGCTTCTTACCTTTTTTCTTTTCTTTTTGGGATCATGAAATATGAATATCATAGACATAAATAACTAATTTAGGTCAAAATGAATGCAGGGTGTTAACTAGATTGCCTCAGGTCTTGCTCTACCTGACTGATGTAGTTTGAAAGAGGATTGTGTGTGTTAAATGCATGGTCACTGGACTGCATATAGACAATACAAAGATGGGCTTCAATAGATAATATTAATGAATTGGATGAAAAAATACATAGACGTAAGCTAAAAGGGGAAATAAGCGGAGAATCGCTTAATTGAGGAGTTTATGAAATATTGTTTAACTGAATAGTTAGCCCTGGCTTAGAGAAATAGGCGATGTTTACAACTAAGCTAGACCTAGTAGTCTATATCTTGTGTAGGATAACCAATGAATACTATTTAAATAAAGCTATTTAATTGAATCCTCTTTAATTTAGCCTATTTTGTTTTGTTTGAAATGACATTCACAGAACAGGCTCGTAGTTGAGTTATTATAGCTACTGTCACAACAGGAGCAGAAACTGCGCGGTTCACTTGATGGTGGTGATTAGTGACGCTGCGCGCGCTGTTTCGGCATTGGATTAGACTCTGGGTGTGGGGGAATTTGTACATATTAACCTGTTGGACTGGTATCATCAGTTCAACAGAATACTTCGGGGGAGGAAGACACGGAGAGACTCTGTAGCCTTAAAGGCTCTAAAAATGGGACTTTTCACCGTTTTGTGCTCGGTGTTTCTTCTCAGTGCTGCTGTACCTACATGGAGCGGTGAGTCAGCTGTTTCGACGCAAATAAAGAGACACTTTTAGCTTTCTCTTTCATAAAACTGAAAGTAAAATCAATGTTGTCATCATTTACTTTTCCTCATTATATTTACTATAATGTATATTAACCTAATGAGTGTTCAAAAGACATAAACTGAAATATTCCCGAGTGTTAGCCATTCAGGTGTGTTTTGGTGTGTCTCTAAAATGGCGCAGGTATACAGGTAGGCTACAGAAATACTTTCGGTTTGTTGAACTTCCTTGAAAAACAAGTGTATGAGTTACGTAAACTCGACGGCTCGTATAACTAGGCGTAGCTCTAGTAAACTTACAATTATGTTTAATAATAAGTTTGAAATAGGCCTAATTTTACCTGAGAGTTTTCGTAATTTAGCCTACTTGAATTAAAATATTATTGTGGAAAATATTATTGTGTGTTTTGTTGTGGAATGACGTGTTGCTCTAATTATAATAATAATAATTGAACAAGGACATTTGGAACCATTTTAAAGGATCTATCAACTTGTTAAAAAGCTATTATTCAATTCAAAAGGCCTATCCATTTTCTTGTTAATAAGCTTTCCTAAAGAGATTTTCTTTAAAGTTCATGGAGTAATATTGAGAGATGTAGGCTACATACGTACATAACCCATCACTTCTTCACAATGTCACCATCCAGTTAGGCTCATCAACCATAACGTCTTCAAAAACAGCCAGAAACCTTGGAGTTTTAATTGAAGATAAGCTGAATTTCTCAGACCACGTTACTAAAACTGCCCGGTTCTGCATATTTGCTTTATACAAAGATTTTAGATCAGGCCCTTTCTTTCAAAACATGCAACACAAATCCTTGTTCAAGCTCTTGTCTGTCCAGACTTGACTATACTCTCTTGGCAGGTCTTCCAGACAAGTCCACAAACCTCTACAATTGATCTAAAATGCCACTGCAAGGTTAATCTTTAATGAGCTGAAAATAGCACATCACACCTCTGTTCATTAATTTGCACTGGCTACCAATAACTGCTCGATGCATTAAATTCAAGGCATTAATGTTTGCCTACAGAAGGCTCTTCACCCTTTATTTCAATTCAGTACGTCAGACCTTTGTGCCTCAAACTTCTAGCTTGGATTCGGCAAGTGAACGTCATTTTATTGTTCATCCCAAAGAGGCACAAAATCACTTTCACAGACTTTCACATTAACTGTTCCCACCCGGTGGAATGACCTGCCTAACTCAATCCCAGCAGCTGAATCCTTCCCCAGCTTCAAGAAACGGCTAAAAACACATCTCTTCCATCTTTATTTGACCCTCGAACTCTAGCACTCTCTATTCTAATTCTATTTTATCTATCTGTCTTTTTATTTTAAAAAAATACACACGTTTGACCCTCAATTGCATATTTATTCTGTAACTGCTAGCTTTCTTTTTTCTACTTGTTTCTTATAAACTAAACAAAAAACACTGGGTTTCTTTTTTTTTCTATATTCTAGCTATTTGTTTTCTTTAAAAGAAATTACTACGTGTACTGCATTATGCTAACCGAGATTTGTCGTGTTGTTGCTCTTTTGTTGGTTTTGATTGCTTCTATAATGTCCTCATTTGTAAGTCACTTTGGATAAAGGCATCTGCTAAATGACTAAATAAATAAATAAACAAACATGCATAATAAATAATTATTAATACATATAAAAATAACGTCACTTGTTTCCTTTTAATTATTATAACTAATACATACAGTATTTATATGACATAATAAATTGTATTACGTTTTATTTACATAATTAAATAAAACATATTATTGTTTTATTTAATACGTTTTTTACCTAATAAATCATTTTCATCCAATACTTATAAATATACCAGACCCTGACTTGGAGAAACAAGACTGATTTCATTTATTTCACCTTGTTCTGAGTAAATAACTTTTTTTAACTATTAAGTTAAACTATTAATTAGCTTTCCTGTAGGTCAACTGGTAGAGCATGGCGCTAGCAACGCCAAGATCATGGGTTCGATTCCCAGGGAAAGCAAGAGCTGATTCAATGTAGAAACTGTAACTTGAATGCAATGTAAGTCGCTTTGGATAAAAGCGTCTGCTAAATGCATAAATGTATTAAAAAAATAGAAAAATTCTTGCATTGCAGAGGAACACTCCCTGTACTACATATACACGGCTTTATCCAAACCTGTCGATCAGCTGGGCATCCATCAGTTCACTGCTATGGGTCTGCTAGATGACAGAGAGATTGATTATTACAATAGCCAGGACAAGATAAAGATTCCCAGACAGCCCTGGATGAAGGAGAAAATGGAACAAGATTACTGGGATAAAGGCACCCAGTCCAGAAAGAGCAAAGAACAGTGGTTTACTGTGAACGTCGACATTCTGATGAAACGCATGCGCCACAATGAATCAGGTGAGTACTGATACATTTCAACATGCGTATTGTTTATGAACATTTTTAAGTATATCATCTCAAACATTTTCCAAGTGGAGGAGAACCCCTCATGATTGTAAAGCGCTTTGGGTGTATAGTTATACAAAATAAAGCGCTATATAAATGCTTCACTTATTCATTCATTTTAATTTGTGTCTGTTTCAGATGTTC
Organism: Gymnocypris eckloni scoliostomus; assembly: GCA_027564155.1. Taxonomy (NCBI): domain Eukaryota; kingdom Metazoa; phylum Chordata; class Actinopteri; order Cypriniformes; family Cyprinidae; genus Gymnocypris; species Gymnocypris eckloni. Next base: position 28,075,220 of record CM050421.1, read on the forward strand.
ATGTTCTGCAGTGGAGACATGGTTGTGAAATTAAGAAAGAGGGAAATGAAATGAAGTTTTCCAAAGGCATTGATGAGTACAGCTACGACGGAGATAACTTTCTGTCTTTTGATGATAAGGAGTCTAATTGGATCGCTCCTGTTGATGCAGCTCTTCCAACCAAGAGAAAATGGGATAATGTGCCCATCCTAAACCAGTACACCAAGGGCTACCTGGAGAAAGAGTGTGTGGACTGGCTGAACAAGTTCAGAGATTATGGAGATGAGGAGATCAGTAAAGGCTGTGAGTAAATGAACAGTATTTGTACTTATTGATGATCTGCAGCTGTTATAGTGATATAACTGATTTCTGTGTCCTCAGCTCCTCCAGAAGTTCACGTGTTTGGAAAAAGGTGCACCAGTGACAAAACCAAAATCAAACTCACCTGTTTTGCCACTGGCTTCTACCCCAAAGATGTAATAATGACCATAAGGAAATATCGCTCAGACCTGCCTGACAATGAGATTGAATCCTCAAGAATCAGACCAAATCATGATGGAACCTTCCAGCTGAAGAAGACTGTGATTATCCCGGAGGATGAAAAAGCAGATTATGATTGTTTTGTGTCTCACAAGTTCCTCAAAGAGCCGATGATCATCCCATGGAGTAATTAACACATATAGACAGAAATATCACATGCTATTCAAATCAAAAGGCTTTTAAGTTGTGAACTTACATTGTTTACATTTATTCTGCTTGTTGTATCCTTGATCAGTTCGGATTGGTTTTAAATATAATTTTTCATTGGTATAGATGGAAAATGCCAGGACTGCACTAAAGAAACTATCCTGGGTATGGCGATTGGAGTAGTGATTGGAGGCTTGGTTGTGCTGGCAGTCGGTACATTGGTTTACTTCCTTTACAGGAGGAAGAAAAACATTGCTGGTGAGTATGGACGGACTAACGATGATCCACACATTCCTATCAGTTTTGTGTTTTCAAAGGAATAATTTTCCCCAAGAAAAAAATTCCGTCATGTATGTAATCATTATATGATCCTTTTTGATTCCACTTAACAAACATAGCATACTGGTTTATAATTAGTTGTGGCTAAAATACACTTTAACAGTTCACTGTTTCTTCAACAGGACAAGACAGGGCTAATAACAAATCTCAGGAAATAGGAAATGATTTTGGTAACTATGTTTTAGATATTCCATTTAAAATGGATGGAGCCCTGCACATGACATGCAGGAAAAAAAATAGTAGGCTAAATCGTGCGCACAATTTACTATTTCGTTTCCTCGATTTATAAATCATGCACATGATTTAGCCTAAAAAGTTTTTCCTGCATGTCATGTGCAGACAGGCTCCGTAAAAATGTAAATTGTATACAAATTGTTCATTAAATGTCTGTAAACATTGTTAAAATAATTTTGAATCAAAGTGTATTTAAGTAAACTGTCCAGGCATTGGAGATGCATGTCCAGAGATTGCACTATGCAGTTCAAAATCTCTGGTGTGACTTGTATTGCTGCTTAATTTGAATATTTGTATGTTACAGCACCTCTAAAAAGTTACCTAATACGGCGATTGGAGGTTCTGACACTGACTCTGGTGAATATGCAACAAAACTCCTACTTTTCTTTAAATAATGCAACAAAATCAGGCTGCATCTTTAAATGCATGATTTGTAATCCAGACTGGTGTCTTCTGAATCTCATTACACACATATATGCACACACACACACACACACACACACACACACACACACACATTGTTTTTTATGGTTAACGGGACTCTCCATAGACATAATGGTTTTTATACTGTACAAACTGTATTTTCTATCGCCCTATAACAACCTTACACCTAAACCTACCCCTTACAGGAAACATTGTGCATTTTTACTTTATCAAAAAAACTAATTCTGTTTCATTTATAAGCCTTTTGAATTATGGGGACACTGAAATTGTCCTCATAAATCACCTTCTCCTGTAATACCTATGTCATTATACGAATTTGTGTCCTCATAAACCACATACACATGCCCACACACACACACACACACACACACACACGCACGCACGCACGCACGCACGCACACACACACACACACACACAGAAAGAGCAAAGCATCATGAGCTGTCTATGCAAGCTTTTCCCCAGTTTCACATACATGCTGCTTTTTTTCCTTTTCCATTTTTATTGATTGATTGATTGATGGTGCATTAATATGGCATCTCATGCACAGCACTGGAGAAACACTTTCACAATGTACTGCTTCTCAACAGGAAAAGGGACTGCTTCTTCAAGCTCAGACATCAGTTCCTCTAACTCTCAGGAGGAAGTGAACTTAGTGGTAACTATTACACGTTACATATTACACTGCATGTAATGTCAGTGCAGCCACATTGACACTTTTCTGTTTTTCCATAGGCTAGTGTAGCACAGGAAAAATATAATGTGGTTAATAAAATGGTTACGCCCTAAAAGATTAGGACTATTATGGGGTCTGGGGTTTAAACTAGCAGGGACAGGGAATCATCAGAAGGTTCTCAGGAGACAAGTTACATGTGAATATTTGGGAAGTTTAACCACCTGCAAATGTTTGATGACATACACCTGGATAGATACGACCCAAAGCCAGTTAGAGTAATCAGACTTTAAGGACAATACCAGGATGTGGATAGCTGTGTCCCTACACACTGAACTCTACATTTCTGGAAATCAACTGATTTCAAATAAAGAGTAGAGTAGAGTAGCTAGCTCTGAGTGTCTTAGATACTCATGTGGAAAATACCAAACAACAGTTGCCTAATATTCGGCCACTCCTAGTAAACTGAATAACAAATGTTTATGTATGTGTTTCAGAGCGAGACCTCCAGTGGTCAAAGCCAGCCCACAGAAGTACAAACGCTTCTACAACAGTCTTCAGAGTGAGAGCATCTCTCAACATTTGTAATGGCAGTTCTCTGTCATTGTCACTCATTTGTCATGGCATTGACAGTCCTGACAATCATTACTTTTGGAGGTTGCTTGTAATTTAATAAATTCTCTCTTATTTTTCATATAATCTGGAATTTTTATACACTTTGCTCAAGAGAGTTATGTTTTCCAGAGTAAGCTACAGGACGAGAGCTTACTATTGTTTCTATTTCTAAAGGGCGAGGGTAAACACTTGATATTTTAAATACCATCATTACAAATTGATAGTTTCAATACCAGTGAAAAAAATCATGCTTGTGAAATGATTTCATTTACTTTTAATTGTCTGAGATACTCTATACAAATGTGATATTCTTTTAATCTGTAATGTCTTACTCTTCAAAAACAGTTCAATTGTGATTTGTTTAATACCTTAGTTGATTAATTTGGTTTTAATAAACTTAATTTATGCAGGCAATCACTACAATGATTCTTTATGATACCAAATGTATCAGTGGTATCAATAAATGTCTGATGGCTAAGTGGTATCTATGTATTCTTAATATGGCTTTATAAACATGTTTTCACCAAAAAAAACAGTAGATTACATCTGTTTCCAGATGTCAGAATGCACTCTGATTTCTACCTCTGTCTTATTTGTAAAGATTTTGATAACCTCTAATAAAACCAATAGGAATTACTTGGGAGAAATAATTGGTTACTGTGAATTATTATTAATAATCATTAAAGACTTATTTAACCATATATATTGCTGTCGTTTTTTAAAGTCATATCTGGTTGCTGATTTAGTCTTGCTCCACCAACTTATGCCCACAAACAAATATGATAATTTTACATGTTTAGTTTTAGTTAGAACCTCATCCACCATTTTCTGCAATCAGTTTCCAGCTATCCATCCATTTAGGCTATTCTCCGAAACGCTTGTCCTAGGCTGTCCTAGTGTCTCGGGCCGAAGACCGGGAATGTTTTGTGTTCAGACGTCGAAATGTATCAGCATAAACTGGTATTCATTTTGCTGCGTTTATCAGAGAATGAAAGTGAAAGTAACATTTTATGCTTCCTTATTCAAAACTGAATTTAAATTTGATTATGAATTTATGATAACATCGTACATGGTTAAAGTCTATCTAGTCGTATACTAATTTAACTAGAGCATTAAACTACTTTTGTCAACTAAAAAGCTAATCCACAGTTGCTCTGGTCCCCAATGACTTGAAAAAGGAAATCAATGCATTCCCCACACTCTTTAAAATGCCTTCTTTTGTGTTCAGCAGAACAAAGAAATCCATACAGGTTTGGAACAACTCGAGGGTTAGAAAATGATGACAGAATTTTCACTTTTTGTTTGAACAGTCTAACACTTGTATTACTTATATACATGATTAATATCAGGATTAGATAGCATTGAAAGGATTATATTTCACGTTTTGCCTTGAATTAATTTATCAAAACAATTGGATAATTCAGAAAAAAGGGAATTTCAGTTTTTTCAGGATCTTGATTAATTATGTTAGAATTGCTTTTAAATTTGGGGTTTGGAGACTAGGTTTATATTATTATTATTAATAATAATAGGTTTTTACTATTATTAACGGCCCTAGTACTGAGCCTTGAGGTACTCCTTACTGCACTTGTGATCGATATGATATCTCTTCATTCACTGCTACGAACTGATGGCGGTCAGATAAGTACGATTTGAACCATGCTAAGTGCACTTCCACTAATGCCAACAAAGTTTTCTAGTCTATTCAAAAGAATGTTGATTCAAAAGAATGTGATCGATCGTGTCGAACGTAGCGCTAAGATCCAGTCGCACTAATAGAGAGATACAACCATTAGAGTCATTTGTCACTCTAATGAGAGCAGTCTCGGTACTATGAGATGGTCTAAATCCTGACTGGAAATATAGTGGACCTTGTAAATTGAGCAGTGTAACTTTTATGTTTGATTGACTGCTGTGGCGAGGGGGGCGTGGTTCAGTGAAGTCTGCAGCGGGAGAAAGACTCAGGAGACAGCGGTAAGTAAGTGGGTCAAGTGCAAAATGAGGAACACCTGTCTCTGATTGCAGTAATTGGCGTGGAGAGACCAAATAAAGCCTCCGTGGAGCGGGGATTGGAGGGGAGAGATGGAGTGGAGACTCGGGCGCATGGTCTGTGTACGGGAGACAGCCAGAACGAATACAGAGAGTGAACGCTGAGACAACCGAGAGAGTTGATGTACAGAGGACGCGCAGAGTGCGCACCTGTTTAAGTTTATCTGTGTACAATAAATTACCCAAGTCTTCACGAGCCAACCCTGTCCGCTTCCTTCCTTCTTACGAACTTTGTTACACTGGTGCCGAAACCCAGGAAGGAAGCCGGAACGCCGCTGCCATCATGTCCTCACCGACGGGTTGGCCATTTGCGGATGTCATCCAGTCGCTCGCGGGACTCCACCAGGAGCCAAACCTCGATCCATCAAAGCCTAGTTCAGCCTGAGGCATTGGATACGAGCTGCATGGTTTGGGTGAGGTGTGTACACAGGGACGTGGCGGAATATCCAGTAGTGCATTTAGCCATCCAATTTCGGGACAAAAGCATAATGTGGAGGTGGCCAACCCCACCTCCGCATCCGCTGATTTTGGGAACCAATTGGCCCTCATTTAAAGTTTTATTGGGAGTTTTTTGTGCGGATGCCTCCTGGGGAAAAGAAAAGCCGGGGAGGCGGCGGCGCACGGGGAGGCTGAGCCAGGGCTCGCTGAGGCGGCACCAGGGGAACGGAACGCGATCAGAGGCTAATCCTCACGGAGCGTGATGATTTTCCCTGGAGCAGTCTCAGGACGAGTCCCTGAGAAATGCGTTCGAGCAGGTCCATTCCATTGACGGCCGGCCTCTCCAGTCCGCACGGCCCCCTTCCTATCCTTATTTTGCTATTTTGAAAGATAGGTTGTATCGAGTGACCCAGGACGCTCAATCAAAGCAAGATACAACCCAGTTGTTGGTACCCAAAAGCCGCGGAAATGCTTTTCCAGGCGCTCATTGTAATCCTATGGCCAGGCACCTGGGGCAGGCGACAACACTGAACCGCTTAATGGCCTGCTTCTTTTGGCCGGGCATTCACGAGAATGTACGCCAGTGGTGTGCGGCTTGTCGTGAATGTCAGCTAGTGAATCCTTCGGACTCCCCAAAAGCGCCTTCTTTCCGCCCCTTCCGCTAATGCAGGTCCCTTCGAGCTTGGTATGGACCTCATCGGGCCATTAGAAGCGGTCGGCACGAGGGCATCGATTTGCATTAGTTCTGTTGGATTATGCAACCCGATACCCGGAGGCAGTAGCGCTCCGCAACATTTCCGCAAAAGTGTGGCGGAGGCTCTGTTCAGTATGATCTCCCGGGTGGGAATCCCGAAAGAGATTCTCACCGACCAGGGCACGGTAAGACAGCGGTAAGTAAGTGGGTCAAGTGCAAAATGAGGAACACCTGTCTCTGATTGCAGTAATTGGGCGTGGAGACCAAATAAAGCCTCCGTGGAGCGGGATTGAGGAGACGGAGTGGAGACTCAAGCATGGTCTGTGTAAATTGCCTATCACAGCTATGCTGATGATACCCAGATCTACCTAGCCTTATCTCCAAATGATTATAGCCCCATTGACTCCCTCTGCCAATGCATTGATGAAATTAACAGTTGGATGTGCCAAAACTTTCTTCAGTTAAACAAGGAGAAAACTGAAGTCATTGCATTTGGAAACAAAGATGAAGTTCTCAAGGTGAATGCATACCTTGACTCTAGGGGTCAAACAACTAAAAATCAAGTCAGAAATCTTGGGGTGATTCTGGAGACAGACCTTAGTTTTAGTAGTCATGTCAAAGCAGTAACTAAATCAGCATACTATCATCTCAAAAACATTGCAAGAATTAGATGTTTTGTTTCCAGCCATGACTTGGAGAAACTTGTTCATGCCTTTATCACCAGTAGAGTGGATTATTGTAACGGATCACTCTTCCGTTCTGCTCCTGCCTGCTTATAGGCAGAAACTGAAGCGTGAAGCACCCGCTCTCAGGACAGTTCATTGCTGGTCTGACCAATCGGACGCTATACTACAGGACTGTTTTGATCACGTGGACTGGGACATGTTCCGGCAGCGCCTGAAGACGACATAGAGGCGTGATTCAGATACGGTCACGTGTTTCATCAGGAAGTGTATAGACGATGTAGTTCCGACCAAAACAATCCGGATCTACCCCAACCAAAACCGTGGATTAACAGCGATGTTCGATCAGCCTTGTCAGCGCGGACATCTGCCTTTAAACTGGAGACACTGACGATCGGAAACAAGCCAGTTACGATCTCAGGAGATCCATCAAAGCAGCCAAACGAACTTATAAAAAACAAAGTTGAAGAACACTTCAACAACAATAACCCAAGAAGCATGTGGCAGGGCATCAACAACATCACAGGCTTTAAAGGGAATAAACCGCTACTGTGAACATTGCCGCCTCTCTACCGGACGAGCTCAACACCTTTTATGCTCGGTTCGAGGCTGATAACACCGCACACAGAGAGCGCTGCAGCCGCTGCTGCCGCAGAAGAGGTCAGTCCACTCACCTTTCTGTTGCGGATGTAACCCGATCCTTCAAACGGGTGAACATCCGTAAAGCCGTGAGGGGCCCAGATGGCATCCCAGGCCGTGCTCAAAGCATGCGCTTTCCAGCTAGCGGGGTTTTACAGATATTTTCAATCTGTCCCTCTCTCTGTCTGTGGTTCCTCATGCTTCAAAAATCCATCATTGTGCCCATACCAAAGAAAACAAAATCACATGCTTGAATGACTGGAGGCCCGTGCTGCTCTGACCCCCATCTTCAGCAAGTGTTTTGAGAAGCTGGTCAGAGACTACATCTGCTCTGTGCTGCCTGCTTCACTGGACCCACTACAATTTGCATACCGCAGTAACCGCTCCACAGACGGATGCTATTGCCTTTCACCCTGCACACTGCTCTCTCCCACCTGGAAAATAAAAACACCTATGTGAGGATGCTGTTCAGTGGTTATAGTTCAGCATTTAACACTATAGTGCCTGCCACACTGGTTGCGAAGCCCAGACTCTAGGACTGAACAGATCTCTGTGCAGCTGGATCCTGGACTTCCTGACAGGCAGAAGTCAGGTGGTCAGAATGGGCAACAACACATCATCCCCCTGATCCTCAACACTGGTGCACCGCAGGGTTGCGCCCTCAGCCCACTCCTGTACTCCCTGTACACACACGACTGTACAGCTACACACAGCTCAATGTCATCGCCAAATTTGCTGATGACACAACGGTGATAGCCTGATCACCGACAACGATGAGATGGCTCACAGAGAGGAGGTGTGTCCCTGACTAAATGGTGTCAGGAGAACCACCTCTCACTCAACATCGCCAAGACCAAGGAGCTGGTGGTGGATTACAGGAGACAGAGCAGAGAACACACACCCATCACCATCGACAAGACACCTGTGGAGCGGGTGACCAGCTTTAAGTTCCTCGGCTCACATCACCGAGGATCTCACATGGTCTGCTCACACAGATGCAGTGCTGAAGAAGGCACATCAGCCGTCTCTTCTTCCTGAGACGGCTGAGGAAGTTTGGATCAAGCCCCAGAATCCTCAGGTCCTTCTACACCTGCACTGTGGAGAGCATCCTGACCGCTGCATCACCGCCTGGTTTGGAAACAGCACCGCTTGGCAACCGCAGGGCTCTGCAAAGGGTCGTGCGAACTGCCCGCCACATTGTTGGAGGTGAGCTTCCCTCCTCCAGGATATATACACCAGGCGGTGTACAAGGAAAGCCCGGAGGATTATCAAAGACTCCAGCCACCTGGGTCCCACAGACTGCTCTCTGCTGCCCTCAGGGCGACGCTTCGCAGCATCCGATCCCGCACCTAGCCGACTGAGGGACAGCTTTTTCCCCTCAGGCTATCAGGCTAATGAACAGTCAGAAATAACTCACCTACATCACACTCTCACTCACACAACATGCCATGCACTGCACTAACACCGTTCAACTGGACTACACGCATTATCTGTGTACAATAAATTACCCAAGTCTTCACGAGCCAACCCTGTCCGCTTCCTTCCTTCTTACGAACTTTGTTACAACTGCATTTTAGTTTGATTAATGGCTGAAATATCAAGTTAGTAATGCTGAAATGTTGTGTGTGTGCGTGTGAGGCACCTCGTGATCACCGATCAGTTCACTTTTTAAAACTAAAGATATAAAGAAAACAAAAAAATGCATTAAGAGTGTCACAAAAACAAAAGTGACCAATACTTGTCTCACTGTTTTTCTTTTCTTTTGGTTAATCTGTTAATTAAGATAAATGTATTTCATGTAGCCCTATTTATTTTATTCCTTTTATAATTTCTGTTTTTCTCAATTCACAGAAGCGATGCAGGTGCGTGATACGACGATGTGTGATTCCTCATGGTCTGTTTATGCTGCTATTTGCGCATAAAAAAGGGCTAAAGCCCTGAAAAAAAGCTTTGTTTGTCGGTTTAGGAAAATAATCTAAATTAATAAAATGCTGTCATTATACAATTATCCATGCTGCATGCAAGTTCAGGCTAACTCAAAAACGTGCGTACACGAGCTCAGACCTGACGTGAGATTTGATCGTAGCCACCGCTCAAGTTCATATTGATAAATTTCAAGTTTTGCGTAGAAACGACCGTATGCCCAATTTCCGGTCGTACATTCATTTCGTAAATGAGGCCTAATATGTTTAAGAAAAACAAATGATGTCATTCTGAAAGTATAATTATATTTTTATTAAATAACACATACCTATCTCTACAGGCCCTACTTATCACGTTTGTGTGTGTATTGGGAAGGACGCAGGAGACGGGAGGTAAGATAAATAGTAGTTTTAATAATATAACAGGTCACACAACATAAAAGACAAGTGAACGGACAGACTCAGGGGGAACTCAAGGCATATAAATGCATGAGAATTAAGGAAAACTAAAACAGGTGCTGGGGAAAATCAAATCAACTTAACAAGAAACGGAAAATAACCAAATAAGGAAACCCAGGAGGGCCAGGGGAAAAACCCTGAGTCCAGAACCCTGACACTACTGTTCACATATCATATATAAATGTGATGTTCACTGTAAAAATTGCGCTGCAAAATAACGGTAATTTACTGCCAGCTGTGGTTGTCAGCATTGTACTGTTAATTTACAGCTCTTCATTTTACAGTATATTACCGTTATTATACCATGCGGTAACTCATTTAATTTTGGAAACCGATTACTTCAAAACGTTCGAGTAAAAAAAGGTGTTTATATGGTGTTAGTACAGTGCACTTATTTCATTTGAGTCCACTAAGAAATATGTATTTTTATAAAACCACAAACACTTTAAATAAAGCAGCAGAACATCAGAGTTTGTGGCTCATCTTTGACTGAAGCACAGGCTTCAACAATTTGAGTTAAAATCATGTTTTTAATAACTTGACTATTACAAATTAAGTGTTTGCATTTTTAGATTAAGAATGATTCTTTCTCGGTGGACTGAAATTAAATAAATGAACCGAATGTTAACACACCATCGCAATTGTACAGCATGAAAGAGTTACAACAGTGCAATTGTAATTATTGATTTACAAAACGTTTGTAATTTACAGTCTTACTGGGAACAGCCAGTAAGTTTCTGTATATTTTACAGCAATTTTGAACTGTAGTTAAGGCCTCCTAATATAAATTGGGACCATTCTGTCTTATTAAGTGGATTTATATTATGCAGTCATTACAATAATTTTTCATGGTATCAAATTGATCTGTAGTATTTTGTTATTTATGTGGGATCCATTTATTCTATAATATTTATGATTAGTTTCAGTTTTAGTTTCAAACGTAAAAGACAAAAAATGATACGCTGTTTCCATTGTGATACTAACTGCTTAAAAAATCAACCTATTTCAGAGATTCATGTTTAACGATTTTAACATTTAGTAGAATAAGTGGTGCTGGATGTTACTAGAGATAGTCTAAAATGGTCAATAATGCATTTTAAAACTCAAACCCATTTAAACAAAGCCCCAAAAACGTACTGTCAGCTGGAATTAATTGTAATGACACGGCAGCTACTTTTTGTTTTCAATATTTTGCCCATCTTGCGTCAAATCTAGCTCCAAGCAAGAAGTGAACCTGGTTGAAGAACTGCTTATTGCTAAAATTGACTTAATAAATATTATTAATCATCGAAGACTTAACTCTTTATCACGCTGTTGTCATTTGTACAGTATTAAACCGGTCTAGACTGTGTGGACCTCCACGGATTATGTTGATTTGGTAATATCTGCCCAGATACAAATCAAATTATCGTTCTGTATTTTCTGATTGGCTAAAATGAATCCGCCATTTTGTGCACTAGATTGTTCCTGCATTTGTCGGTCGTTGCGCAGCTGAATTCAGACCTCCGTAAATATCTGGATATTTGATACATAACTATAATCTTTTCAGCCATGGGTACGTCTGTCGTGACCGCGAGTTTTGCTCTGCTCGGTGTTTTTCTTCTCTGCGAGCCCTCACTTCAGACAGGTAACGTTAACGTTAAACGATCACATTTTGCTCTTTGTATCAGAGAAAGAAAGTGAAAGTAACTTACTCTTCCTGGTCTAAAACGGCTTTGTCACGACAGAATTTCAATTTGTTTACGAATCTATGCTAACATCATACATTTAAAAGTGTATCTATATACTCTAAAATAATTATATGAGAGTTTTGTCAACTTAAACGTAACTATCCACGAATTTGATGTGCTAAACGTTTAATCACGTGGAGCGCAGGGCCTATATTTACCAACACCCTTATTATTGATCATACGATCGAGACCAGGATTAGACATAAGTACAGGTTCAGTAACAGTAATAAGTACAGTAATTATGTTTTAGTAGGCTTATGTTAAAAATAATACGATAACGTTAAATCTTTCTGGATGAACAGAAATGTTGACATTAAAAACGTAATCCAGACTTATTCCTTTGTCTCTCAGCGAATTATAGGTCTGGCTTTATATTAATATAATATATTATGTTTGTTCAGTTCTTTCTGTATCTGAATTGTTGTTGTGACTTTCCTGAGTGTGCCTCACCCACTTCGTTTTATCTGCCATTTCTTTCAGAAATATAGCTTCTGCTTTTATCACATTTACTTCAATAGTTGGTATAATGCATATCATATTTCTCTTTATAGTAGAGCAACACTCCCTGTACTACATATACACGGCTTTATCCAAACCTGTCGATAAGCTGGGCATCTATCAGTTCACTGCTATGGGTCTGCTAGATGACAGAGAGATTGATTATTACAATAGCCAGGACAAGGTAAAGATTCCCAGACAGACCTGGATGAATGAGACAATGGAAAAAGATTACTGGGATAAAGGCACCCAGTCCAGAAAGAGCAAAGAACAGTGGTTTACTGTGAATGTCGACATTCTGATGAAACGCATGAACCACAGTGAATCAGGTGAGTACTGATACATTTCAACCTGCATACACATCTCAATTAACATTTTTTATTATTTTATTATCATCTTACAAAACTAATTTGTGTCTGTTTCAGATGTTCATGTTCTGCAGTGGAGACATGGTTGTGAAATTAAGAAAGAGGGAGATAAAATTAAGTTTTCCAAAGGCATTGATGAGTACAGCTACGACGGAGATAACTTTCTGTCTTTTGATGATAAGGAGTCTCAGTGGATCGCTCCTATTGATGCAGCTCTTCCAACCAAGAGAAAATGGGATAATGTGCCCATCCTAAACCAGTACACCAAGGGCTACCTGGAGAAAGAGTGTGTGGACTGGCTGAACAAGTTCAGAGAATATGGAGATAAGGAGCTCAACAACAGCTGTGAGTAAATGAACAGTATTTTTATTTGTTGATGATCTGCAGCTGTTATAGTGATATAACTGATTTCTGTGTCCTCAGCTCCTCCAAAAGTTCACGTGTTTGGAAAAAGGTGCACCAGTGACAAAACCAAAATCAAACTCACCTGTTTTGCCACTGGCTTCTACCCCAAAGATGTAATAATGACCATAAGGAAATATCGCTCACCCCTGCTTGACCATGAGATTCAATCCTCAGGAATCAGACCAAATCATGATGGAACCTTCCAGCTGAAGAAGACTGTGGAGATCTCCAAGGATGAAAAAGCAGATTATGATTGTTTTGTGTCTCACAGAACCCTCAAAGAAACAATTGTTGTCAAATGGGGTAGGCAAAACTGAAAGCATTAAATTAAATGCTCGTTAAAGCAGGGGTGTTTCCTTGGATGGTGGCAGTGCCTGTTTAGAAAATTGGATGAGAAAATCCAATCTCCACAGTAGAAAAATAAATACACAAACATTACGTAATAGGATATAAAAAAAGTTTTTTCTTAAATAACAGTGACTGTCCAACAGCAACACCAGTGATTAAAGCTACAGCATCTCTCTTGAATTAAATTGATTCTCTATTGATTTTTAATAAAACCCCAAAGTGTGTTGTGGGTTTGGGGGAGGGTAATTGTAAAAGAAAAGTCTGAAGATCAATTCACAAAAATAAATCAATAAATAGGGCTGTCAAGAGATCAAAATGTTTAATTTAATTAATTACACAATGTGGCAATTAATTAATCAAACTATTCGCACCTGAATCTCACAGGTCATGAAAAAATCATGGAAATAAATTAAATAAAAAAAATGTTTTAGTGAAATATGGAGTAGTTATGCTCAGCTCTAAAATATTTTATCAACAATAATAAGGGGATCACAAAATTAATACAAATAATTAATGACTAAATGTAATAAGAGGGATCATAAAAAAACTAATTTTAGATTTAGTACTGCTTTTTAAAGCTTAACTAGTTTTCAAATACAATAAAATGTAATGCTTGCTAACATTGTTTTCTATAATGTGCAACACAAAATCCGTTGTTAAAATCTATGGATAAAATGTAGGATCCCTTCAAATCACTCTTTATTTGTTACTTCTCTAAATGTAGTACATTTCAGTATTTTATTTGATGTTTTTGCAGATGGAATATGCCCAGACTGTGGAGGCTCCATGGTTTTGGGAATTGCGATTGGAGTTGTAGCTCTAGGACTTATTGTTGCATTGGTCTGCCTTTACCTTTATAAGACTAAAAACTTGGTGAGTATTACTACATGATTACAGATTCTGCGCACACTGATTTTAATATTTGTCTTTAATAAAGGTGCTTCAACTTTTACAATTGACAGGACTGCTTCAGAGAGAGAAATATAACTCTGTTGTTTAATGTGGGCAGCATGAATGACCAAAATCTTGAAATAGTTGAAATCTATAATAATTTTGTTAAGTTGCAAACAATTAACTGCTTAACTACACACCTTAATAACACATTTTTGTTGTGCTGTCCTGACTTGTTTATCTCTGTACCTGATGGCAATGCATATAATTGTAACTGTATTTATCATCTTTATTTGTAATCCTCTCTAGTTTGCGGAGAAGAGAGTAATGCCAATGGAGCAATTTATCATGCTAATGGAGCAAATAATCATGCTAATGGAGCAATAACGACGATTTATCCTGATGGAGCAGATACAACTCTTCTCCCAGGTAAACTGCTTCATAGAATACGGAAGTGGAGTGAATCTGTTTTTCCTTTTAGATAAGTGTTATGGGCTGTTTACCAGTGTTGGGGGAAGTTACTTTTAAAAGCAATGCATTACAATATTGAGTTACTTCCTAAAAAGTAACTAATTACGTTACTTTGTAACTTTTTATGGAAAGAAATGTTACTTTTCGGTTATTTTTAAATTTTGGCAGGGCTTGCTTGTTTGTTTTTAAATATAAAAAAATCCTTTATGAATGTAAAAGCCCTTTCACAACAAATCAATTGAGGGCGCAACTCAAACAAATCGCATGAAGAAAGAAAGTTCAACACTATTCAGCAATAACAAAAATGAAACGCAAATGTGTAATTTTTGCATAGTATGGCTGAAGTGGATCTTTGTAAGTCTGTAGTAAAGACATTGGTTAAAAAATGGGATTACAATTTTGATATCGTAACACTCAAAATGACCATATGCAGGAAAAACGCTTTAATAATAAACCAAAAAGGCCAACAGGGCAAAAAACAAAACAGGTAGACAACTGGGACACAGAAAACGGCACACAGTGCATGTGTCCCCAGCGTGATATAACACATACATACACAATTCCAACAGGCAGAGTAGTGTATAAATAGTCCATGACAGGTGTGTGGAGTTTAGGGAAATGAGTCCAGGAGGACCTCTGGTGGTGAGAGGAAGAAACACAGGGCCTGGACTCATGATAGCTGTTTTCTGAAATAATGTGCCATAAGAGCTGTGTAGTGATTGATTGCATAATAACAAAACAAATTGTTTAAACTGCACATAACAAGTATTATCAATTAATTATTTTAGTTACCTGCCTTGTGTAATGTATTTACATCCACTAGATCTTCTCTTGGTTGTAGAGTCTTTGAAACAGTTGTGTTGCCAGGCTTTTTGGTATTAGTGAGCTCACTAGTGCTTTCCTTTTTTCTGCTATCTTCCTGATTGGTTAATTTTTTCAGCCCAATGTCCAGCTTTATCTGCTTAATACTTAAGGTTAATACCAGACGCGAATGATGCGAATAAATCGCGCTATTCGCGCGAAGTTGGATGCTTGAACATTTTGAGTTTACTCGCTTCATTCGCGCGTGAAATTCGCTACACAACAGACGTGAATTCGAGTCATGGGGGGGGGCTTCTGCAGGCAGCTCCAGTCTCGTTGCTAAATGTATTCCTGTTTTTGTAAAAGTAGGAAGATGTATATACAGCTCCGGGTACCCACATACAACCACAATTACTTTGTCCTCCATTATTGTTTCGGATTTTCTGCCTCCGCTCATAATGATGTCACTGCTAGAGCAAGCTCCTGATTGGTTAACGCGGCGCGAATAAGTTCAGATAAGTTCCGCCAAAGTTCAGATTTTTCAACTCGCACTATTCGCGCGAATCGCGCAAAAAACCCGCTCAATTCGTGCCGCCTCATTCGCGCGAATAGCGCCGCAGAATTGTCTTTCGCTTCTTTGCATTGACTTAACATGTAAATCATTCGCGCGATTCGCGTCATTCGCGTCTGGTGTGAACGCACCTTGAGAGTTGCAACAATATCTCGCAAATGAAATTTAACGTTTGGAATCAACTACAGAACTACAGAACTGCTTAATTATTAACGAAACAATCCGGGAACAGCTCAAACCTGAAACCAAAAGAAGGGACGTGCCTATAGAAATGGTGCATGTCTGTAATGTTTCTGATTTGACCTCATTTTGGTGTAAATATTCTCAAAAACTATAGAGACAAAATTATGAAAACCGTATTACTGTTTATCTAAAAACACTGCCAGATAGCACATTAAAAGTTAAAGGTTTATATTTTTTGTTGAACAAAAACGAGTATTTATAACATTCATTTAAATTATTGTATCTCAACAATGATTAGAAAAATAATTGCATAATTAGAAAGCAGAAATTGACTTGGTCACAGCGACTCAATTTGAAGTAGCATGTCATAATCACAAAATTAGTACTTTGTATGGAAATGTTCCCAATTAATAATAATAAAATAAACATAATTTTGTGCTCATAACATCATGTTGATAGAAAATGAGATTGTAAACATTGTTTCACTTTATCCAGTGTGTGCTGCTGTTAAGTGGCCGCGAATCGTGAACACTGGTGCATCTCTAATTATAAGCATGCAGTATGTGAAGTTTACTAAATGATTATAACATTTTTCTCATTTGTTTCCCTCTATTAAAGTATCCAATGGACATGTCTAAAAAGAAAAATTGCGTATGTATTCCAGAATTATGTTAAAAGAATCTTGTACTCATGTTACACTGCGATATTGATTATGATTTATTTTTGTGCCATAGGAAGCAGGAAAAGTCGTGACTCACGATGGAAATCTTCATTTTGTGCTTTGCTTCCCTGAATTCTTTAAGTGTGTAAGGTTTGGTCAAAGAGTCAGACATATGTGACCCTGGAGCATAAAACCAGTCATAAGTCACTGGGGTATATTTGTAGCAATAGCTAAAAATACACTGTATGGGTCAAAATTATCGATTTTTCTTTTATGACAAAAATCATTAGAATATTAAGATCATGTTCCATGAAGGTATTTAGTAAATTTCTTACCGTAAATATATCAAAACTTAATTTTTGATAATATGCATTGCTAAGAACTTCATTTGAATACATTTAAAGGCGATTTTCTCATTATTTTTGCATCCTCAGATTCCAGATTTTCAAATAGTTGCATCTCAGCCAAATATTGTCCAATTATAACAAACCATACATTAATGAAAGCTTATTTATTCGGCTTTCAGATGATGTATACATCTCAATTTCGAAAAATTGGCACTTAAGACACTTAAGTTTCGTGGTCCAGGGTCACGTATGTTACTGATATTTTGTAATGACTACTTTAATCATGCTACTTTTAGACTGTGTAATGTAATGTGTTATCATGCAAATGTTCATGTGTGATGAGAAAGGTCATGAAATGTGGGGGATTTTTAACTTTTACCATCCTTAAGCTCAAAGAAATGGTCAAATATCTGGAATAATGTTAACATAATAACAAACATTTGCTCCCTTTTTCCTATCAAAGGAAGTTAGGATAGTTGTAGTCGTTCACTGTCATAGCCAAAAAGTCTTTTTTAATTAGGTCAATCATTTCAGTGCATAGTCATGTTCTTTTGTTACATTAATGTATTTGGCAAAGGCTTTTATCCATTGCATTCATGGTATACATTTCAGCAGTTGATACATTTCATGAGACTCTAACTCATCTTTTATTACTAGAGCTTGTTTTGTTGTTTGCGCTACGAGAGTATTGTTTGAGATCAAAGTATTATTTTGTCAAAATAAGTGCTTCGCTTGAATTTTGAATAAATGATGTTACAGGGGCCTATTTCATAAAGCAAGTTTACCAAATAAGGCAGGTTTATTTCAATTAGATTTAGTTCAAAATGACTAATATAAATAAACTAAATAAGCCTGGCATGTTTTGATAAACTTGTTTTAGGAAACAGCCCCAGGGTTATTTAGTGGTTACAAAGCAATTGTTTATTATAAGATTTTGCCTTGATTGCAGATGAGCTTTATTTTTTCTTCAGTATTAATATCATTCTTTCACTATGCAGAAGTAAAGCATGGGACACCACAGATCACATGAGTAGAGTTAGAACAACTGACTGAAGTCTGACTGAATTACAGAGCCATCGTTACCTAAATGTTTTAAACAGATTTGTATAATAACAAGTTACAAAAATATTGATGAATGCCAAATAGCAATATTGTAAGTTAAAGGTCACATGCATTTCATAATATCCACATTATTTGTCCTGTAAGAGCTGATGTGGCCATATGTACATTTAACTGGTCTGGCTTCCGGTGTCCCACAAAAACAGTTTGCTTTGCTGCTTGATTTTTAAATAATATGGTGAGAAACACCCGTTTTCATGTATTATCTCAATTGTGATTTTTTTAGCTCATGCTGATTTTGAGTTTAAACTTGTTGAAGTGTTTTTTCTTGAATTAAATAAAACAAGTTATTTGACTTTATACTAAATGTCTATAACCTCCTTTTTGGGGGTCTTAGGTTTTATAGATTTATGGGTTCAAATAACTTAAAACACACACATCGAGGTCTCACGGCGTGTAACTAAGTATATAGATAGTAGTAGTTTTGGGTGAACTATCTAAGTAAAAGTATTATCTTGCATACTCTAATATAATGAAGGTATTGAGAGTAAAAGTAAAGATATTCAGTGTTGTTCTGAAAAAAATGATCAGGATGGTTTTGCATTAATATTACTGCTGCACTACTGTGTATGTTGCATTTTACTTCTGAATGTGTTTCAGAAGATTGTTAAATTTAAAGTTGCCTAGTTTATATAGGGTGATATCAGGCAAAGTGGGCCATCAGGTAAAACGGGACATTTAAGGTTGAAGTGTCTTATCTCTTTAAAAGTTAACAGCCAATGACTGAAAAGAATTTCAAACTGTTGCCATAACAGTACTTGACATTTAGCAAATTAATGTATTGGTCTGAGGTTGCTAACGGGGGAGGAGAGACCACACCAGAGGAAAAAGGCAAGGTGAGTGGCCTGACATATCCAATATTACTTTTATATAATAAGGATGATAATTCAATAAAAAAACAAATGCACATTTAGAAATAATGATTCATAACCCATGTCTTGTGAGATAAAATACTGATTTAGTTAATCCAGATTTTTATAAAGAAAAATTAAAATGTATCAGATGCTTTTATCTAAAGCGACTTACCGTGCATTTAGGCTATACATTTTTTTTTGTCAGCATGTGTGGGAATTGAACCCACAACCTTTGCGCTACTAACGCAATGCTCTACCACTGAGCCACAGGAACACTGATAAAGCATTTTTAGTTACTGACCCAATTTACCTGAACGTGTTAAGATAAAATGAGCCATTAATTTCAGTTAAAATGGGCCACCTTCTGAGTTGAGTTTAAGTAAAAAATAATATTAAAAAAATATATATATTGCATTTTCGTTGAGGTTTATATTTTTGATTGCACTTACTGGTAATTATAATAATTTGTGCCTCCATTGCTCCTTGGGCAAGGTGTTAGTTTTGTCTCGAGCTATACTCTGTTAGGCTATTGGCTGGGATAATCAGAAGACGGTCACAGCTGTTTTCACTCTAGGCTCTTAGACTTTATTTGATGTCCGAGCGCTAACGCGGAAGCGTCTGCAGAAGCGTTCAGCCTCCTCGTGTGAAGACCGACAAGTGTAAAGACAGACGTCTTTTTCCTGCGTGACTTTAACCGAGCAACACACTTAAGTATAATTTCTATCTTCCCTCACACACTCTCCTTTGCTATCCTCTATCCTTCCACCTTTATCATGTGTTTCCAAACCATTCCGGTTGTCTCTCGACCACGCTCTAACATCACACGCAGACGGCAACGTAATCCTGCTAACCTACGCCCTATCTCTACATCTTCTACTACACCTCTTTCTTTCTCTATGGCTCTCTGGAATTGTCAGTCAGCTGTCAACAACAGCTTCATTTCCGCTTTTTCTTTACAATCCACTCTCAGCATCTTGGGCTTTACTGAGACCTGGATTCGTCCAGAAGACTCAGCAACCCCAGGTGCCCTCTCTAACAATTTATCTTTCTCTCACACCCCACATCAGGTTGGCCGGGGTGGGGGCACTGGTCTGCTCATTTCAACCAATTGGAAATACTCAACCCACTCTCCCCTATGCAATTACAACTCATTTGAATCTCATGTGATTACTGTAATGGCTCCTATAAAACTCCAGATTGTGGTCATTTACCGTCCCCCTGGCCAAATTCTAGCCCCCTTCCTAGAGGAGCTGGACGGGTTGCTGTCCTCTTTCATGGAGGATGGAACCCCACTCTTAGTTTTTGGCGATTTCAACATTCATCTAGAAAAGCCTTATGCTACAAACTTCCATTCACTCCTAGCTTAATTTGATGTCAAACGCCTTACCACTACTAGCACGCACAAATCATGCAACCAACTTGATTTAATTGACACGCAAGTGTACTGCAGATAACATTCTGGTACAACCACTACATATCTCTGACCATTTCTTCATTAAATTTATATTACACTTTGCTACCCGAGTGCCACCAACCCCCGTACCAGTTACCTTTAGACGAAACCTACGCTCACTTTCTCCCTCCCATCTTTCCTCTGTAGTATCCTCCTCTCTTCCCTCACCTACCCATTTCTCATCTCTGGATGTGAATGCTGCTACTGATACTTTATGCTCTACTTTAACCACTTGTCTAGATGACATTTGTCCTCTCTCCTCCAGGCCAGCACGGACTGCCCCTTCTAACCCCTGGTTATCTGATGTTCTTCGTGAACATCGGACCAGACTCTGAGTGGCAGAGAGAAAATGGCGCAAATCAAACGATCCGTCGGACCTGAGTATGTATCAATCGTTGCTTTCATCTTTCTCCGCTGAAGTCCACACTGCCAAATCGTCACATTTCCATAACAAGATCAACAATGCTCCAGATATGCGTAATCTCTTCAGAACATTTAATACTCTCATCTGTCACCACCTCCCACCACTTCTATAACAGCTGATGACTTTGCAACTTTTTTTACAGACAAAACTAAAACAATCAGTAGTCAGTTTTCACCTTCACTCACACAGGACCTCCAGCCAACTAGATCCACTGCTCAAACTCCCATCTTCTCCTTCTGTCCCCTCACTGAGGCGGAAGTATCCAAACTTCTCCTCTCCAGCCATCCTACAACATGTCCTCTAGACCCAATCCCCTCGCACCTTCTCCAAGCAATCTCTCCCACACTCCTACCAGCACTCACACACATTATCAACACATCTCTCCTCACAGGCATCTTCCCCACTGCATTCAAACAGGCTCGGGTTACCCCACTGCTAAAAAAACCTACATTAATCAATTCTCTTATAGAATACTACAGACCTGTCTCTCTCCTTCCATTCATTGCCAAAACACTCGAACGAGTTGTCTTCAAACAGGTCTCATTGTTTCTTTCACAGAACAACAAACTGGACGCTAAATAGTCAGGTTTCAGGAGTGGCCATTCAACTGAGACTGCGCTACTCTGTCACTGAAGCCCTGCGAATCGCTAAAGCCGACTCCAAATCATCAGTCCTCATTCTGCTGGATCTGTCTGCCGCTTTTGACACTGTCAATCATCAGATCCTCCTGTCCATCCTCTCATCACTGGACATCACTGGGATTCCACTTCGCTGGTTTGAATCCTATCTCACTGGTCGGTCTTTCAGGGTGGCCTGGGGCGGGGAGGTATCCAAAGCACATCAATTGGTCACCGGGTTTCCCCAGGGATCGGTTCTTGGACCCCTCCTCTTCTCCACATACACTACATCACTGGGTCCCATAATACAGGCACATGGTTTCTCCTACCATTGCTATGCTGATGACACACAGCTCTATCTCTCATTTCGACCAGATGATCCAACAGTAGCTGCAGAGACCTCTGGTTGCCTGGCAGACATCTCTGCTTGGATGAAAGAACATCATCTACAGCTCAACCTGGCAAAGACTGAGCTTCTGGTCTTCCCTGCCACTCCAACTCTACAGCATGACTTCACGATTCAGTTAGGTTCATCAACAATTACCCCATCAGCTTCGGTCAGAAATCTTGGTGTAATCTTTGATGATCAGCTGACCTTCAAAGAGCACATTGCAAAGACTGCTCGATCTTGCAGGTTTGCATTACACAACATCAGAAAGATCAGGCCCTTTCTGACAGAGCATGCTGCACAACTTCTTGTCCAGGCCCTTGTCATTTCTAGACTGGACTACTGCAATGCTCTTCTAGCTGGACTTCCATCAAACACAATCAAACCTCTACAAATGATTCAGAATGCAGCGGCACGACTGGTGTTCAACGAGCCCAAAAAGCCCATGTTACACTTCTCTTTGTCTCCTTGCACTGGCTACCAGTTGCAGCTTGCGTCAAGTTCAAGACATTGATGCTTGCATATAAAACAACCACAGGCTCAACACCCACCTACTTCCACTCACTATTACAAATCTACATCCCCTCCAG
Source organism: Gymnocypris eckloni scoliostomus (assembly GCA_027564155.1). Classification (NCBI taxonomy): domain Eukaryota; kingdom Metazoa; phylum Chordata; class Actinopteri; order Cypriniformes; family Cyprinidae; genus Gymnocypris; species Gymnocypris eckloni. Next base: position 28,097,792 of record CM050421.1, read on the forward strand.
AAGCCCCTCCTACTTCCACTCACTATTACGAATCTACATCCCCTCCAGAAGCCCCGCCTACTTCCACTCACTATTACGAATCTACATCCCTCCAGAAGCCCCTCCTACTTCCACTCACTATTACGAATCTACATCCCTCCAGAAGCCCCTCCTACTTCCACTCACTATTACGAATCTACATCCCTCCAGAAGCCCCTCCTACTTCCACTCACTATTACGAATCTACATCCCTCCAGAAGCCCCTCCTACTTCCACTCACTATTACGAATCTACATCCCTCCAGAAGCTCCTCCTACTTCCACTCACTATTACAATCTAGATCCTCTCCAGAAGCCCTCCTACTTCCACTCACTATTACGAATCTACATCCCTCCAGAAGCCCCTCCTACTTCCACTCACTATTACGAATCTACATCCCCTCCAGAAGCCCCTCCTACTTCCACTCACTATTACGAATCTACATCCCCTCCAGAAGCCCGTCTACTTCCACTCACTATTACGAATCTACATCCCCTCCAGAAGCCCCTCCTACTTCCACTCACTATTACGAATCTACATCCTCCAGAAGCCCCTCCTACTTCCACTCACTATTACGAATCTACATCCCCTCCAGAAGCCCCTCCTACTTCCACTCACTATTACGAATCTACATCCCCTCCAGAAGCCCCTCCTACTTCCACTCACTATTACGAATCTACATCCCTCCAGAAGCCCCTCCTACTTCCACTCACTATTACGAATCTACATCCCTCCAGAAGCCCCTCCTACTTCCACTCACTATTACGAATCTACATCCCTCCAGAAGCCCCTCCTACTTCCACTCACTATTACGAATCTACATCCTCCAGAAGCCCCTCCTACTTCCACTCACTATTACGAATCTACATCCTCCAGAAGCTCCTCCTACTTCCACTCACTATTACGAATCTAGATCCTCTCCAGAAGCCCCTCCTACTTCCACTCACTATTACGAATCTACATCCTCCAGAAGCCCCTCCTACTTCCACTCACTATTACGAATCTACATCCCTCCAAAAGCCCCTACTTCCACTCACTATTACGAATCTACATCCTCCAGAAGCCCCGCCTACTTCCACTCACTATTACGAATCTACATCCCTCCAGAAGCCCCTCCTACTTCCACTCACTATTACGAATCTACATCCCCTCCAGAAGCCCGCCTACTTCCACTCATTATTACGAATCTACATCCCTCCAGAAGCCCCTCCTACTTCCACTCACTATTACGAATCTACATCCCCTCCAGAAGCCCGCCTACTTCCACTCACTATTACAAATCTACATCCTCCAGAAGCCCCTCCTACTTCCACTCACTATTACGAATCTACATCCCTCCAGAAGCCCCTCCTACTTCCACTCACTATTACGAATCTACAACCCTCCAGAAGCCCCTCCTACTTCCACTCACTATTACGAATCTACATCCCTCCAGAAGCCCCTCCTACTTCCACTCACTATTACGAATCTACATCCCTCCAGAAGCCCCGCCTACTTCCACTCACTATTACGAATTTACATCCCTCCAGAAGCCCCTCCTACTTCCACTCACTATTACGAATCTACATCCCCTCCAGAAGCCCGCCTACTTCCACTCACTATTACGAATCTACATCCCCTCCAGAAGCCCCTCCTACTTCCACTCACTATTACGAATCTACATCCCTCCAGAAGCCCCGCCTACTTCCACTCACTATTACAAATCTACATCCTCCAGAAGCCCCTCCTACTTCCACTCACTATTACATCTACATCCCCTCCAGAAGCCCGCCTACTTCCACTCACTATTACGAATTTACATCCCCTCCAGAAGCCCCTCCTACTTCCACTCACTATTACGAATCTACATCCCCTCCAGAAGCCCCTCCTACTTCCACTCACTATCATGAATCTACATCTCCTCCAGAAGCCCCTCCTACTTCCACTCACTATTACAAATTTACATCCTCCAGAAGCCCCTCCTACTTCCACTCACTATTACGAATCTACATCCCTCCAGAAGCCCCTACTTCCACTCACTATTACAAATCTACATCCCTCCAGAAGCCCCTCCTACTTCCACTCACTATTACGAATCTACATCCCTCCAGAAGCCCCGCCTACTTCCACTCACTATTACGAATTTACATCCCTCCAGAAGCCCCTCCTACTTCCACTCACTATTACGAATCTACATCCCTCCAGAAGCCCCTCCTACTTCCACTCACTATCATGAATCTACATCTCCTCCAGAAGCCCCTCCTACTTCCACTCACTATTACAAATTTACATCCCTCCAGAAGCCCGCCTACTTCCACTCACTATTACGAATTTACATCCCCTCCAGAAGCCCCTCCTACTTCCACTCACTATTACGAATCTACATCCCTCCAGAAGCCCGCCTACTTCCAACAGAGAGGCTCAAAATCACTCTCCAGAACATTCTCGTTCACCGCTCCTGACTGGTGGAATGATCTCCCCCATCCGGACCGCTGGATCCCTGTCAATCTTCAAGCAACAACTGAAAACTCATCTCTTTCAACGCTACTTGACTCCATCATAAAAAGATTGAAAATACTTTCCCTTTTTCTACATCTTCATCTTTCTCTCCTTCCCTTGCTAGCTCGTACTTATTTGAACAATGCCTGAGACTTGGTGTTAGGGGCACTTGCTCTGTCTGTTTACCTCTTCAAGATTAATCGCTTTATGTATTAAGTCGCTTTGGATAAAACCGTCTGCAAAATGACTAAATGTAAATGTAAGTAGATCTTATTGCACATGGCATTATTGGGCTGCGCATAGTAGTAAATAATAAACACAGCACAATGGGAAATGTAATATTGAAATAAATTAATGTAATATTTTAAATAAAAATATTTAAAAAACATTTTAAAATAATATATTTACACAATATTTTAATCTAAGCTTATTCCACCAACACGCAGAACGTCTCGGTTACTTGCGTAACCCCCGTTCCCTGAAGGAGGGAACGGAGACGTAACGTCAGAGTGACTGACTAATGGGATCTCGCCGGAGAGCCCAATCACCTTCGAGTGTTAACAAAACAAGCCAATGACGGTTGGCGTGCGTGTTTCGCCACGCCGCATTCCGCCCGCCGGGTATAAAGGAGAGCGCTGCAACGCCATCAGTTTTTCGCTGAGGAGCCGAGACTGTGTGCCCGGCCGTACAGCGGTGGTACAGCAACTATGGCGACGGGACGTTACGCCTCCGTTCCTCCTTCAGGGAACGGGGTTACGCAGCAACCAGACGTTCTATCAGTCAGTCACGTTCGACGAACGCCAGAGTGACTGACTAATGGGATCCCTTGAAAACGCCACTATTGCTGACCCTCCAGTGCTCTGCAGAAGCCGGCAAGTCCCCCACCAGCTGGGATGGAAGATAAGACAGGGTTTAGGCAGAGATAACCACTGCTGTTCCGCTCAGTGGGTAGAATAACACTGGGAAAGCGTACCCCAAGTAGGGGAAACGCCACGGAGCCACATCCCGCATAAGGAAGTATCATGTGGAGATTACACGTATGGACTGGCCAAGGGCAGTACCACATACGGGAGTCTCTGAGGTAGACCCAGCCCGCCTGGGGTGAGATAGCTACACAGCAGAGAAGGCAGAGGGTTCTGCTAGGAAGACACGGGCTCACCAAGGGGGAGCCGTGCGTGGAAGAATACACATGTGGGATCATCAAGGGGAATCACTACACATGGGCACCTAGCCCAGCACAAGGGTTGACCTTGGGCAACGACGAGTACTGGACCTGGCGTCTGGTGCTCCGCCACACCTGACTGCCGAGGGTGCGGGAGGAACTTCAACAGGGTTCGCCGAACTGAACTGAGAAGCAACAGGGCGCACGTATCCGGTCCGTGGGGAATGGCGCAGCAAGCGTGATTGACACCGGCGGGTTCCAGTGTTACTGGCCATCTGAGACAAGTACACGGAGGACACTGGCTCTATACGGAGATTGTAAAACCGCAAACGATAGGTGTCGCCCAGCCGGCAGCTTTACAAATGTCTGCTATTGAGGCGCCTGCAAAGCCCAAGAGGAAGCAACGCCTCTCGTGAGTGTGCTCTCACACCAAGGGGGCACGGTAAGCGCCGGGCCTGATAGGCCAAGACTATAGCCTCCACTATCCAGTGGGCGAGTCTTTGTTTGGAGACAGCTCTTCCTTCTGCTGTCCTCCAAGCAGACAAAGAGCTGGTCTGAGGTCCTGAAGCTCTGCGTGCGGTCCACATAGATGCGCAAGGCACGAACGGGACAGAGCAGAGCAATGGCTGGGTCTGCCTCCTCCGGGCAGCGCTTGCAAGTTCACCACCTGGTCCCTGAAGGGCATGGTGGGAACTTTGGGCACATATCCAGGCCGGGGTCTCAGGACAACGTGAGAGTCAGCCGCCCGAATTCTAGGCACGAATCGTCGACCGAAAATGCTTGCAGGTCCCCTACCCTCTTGACTGTGGCCAATGCCGAGAGGAGCACTGTCTTTAGAGAGAGAAACTTAAGCTCTACTGACTGCAGAGGCTCAAGGGGCCCCCTCAAGGCCGACAGGACCGAGGGGAGATCCCAAGAGGGTACCAGGTGAGCGCGGAGGATTTAGCCTCCTTGCCCTCTGAGGAACCTGATGACCAGGTCGTGTTTCCCCAGAGACTTACCGTCTACTGCATCGTGGTGCGGCGATAGCGGCGACATGAGGGTGGAGGAGACAGCCTTCACTCCAACCCATCCTGCAGGAAAGAAAGCACGACTGCGATCGGGCATCTACGGGGTCCTCCCGCGGGAGAACACCAATCGATGAACAGGTTCCACTTCAGACTGTAAGCTTGTCTCGTAGACAGAGCCCTGGCAGAAGCGATAGTGTTTACTACCGCTGGAGGTAGCCCACTTAGAACCTCCGCGTCCGTCCAAGGACCATACGTGGAGATTCCACAAGTCTGGGCGCTGGTGCCAGAGGGTGCCCCTCTCTGAGAAAGTAGATCCCTCCTCAGAGGAATTTGCCAAGGAGGGGCTGTCGCGAGCATCAGTTCTGGAAACCACGTCCGGTTGGGCCAGTAAGGCGCCACCAAGAGGACTTGCTCCTCGTCCTCCTGACCTTGCACAGGGTCTGTGCAGAAGGCTCACTGGGGAAACGCATATTTGAGTAAGCCCCGAGGCCAGCTGCATGCCAGCGCATCTGTACCGAGGGTCCCCTCGGACAGGAGAAAAACAACTGGCAGTGAGACGTGTCCGGGGAGGCAGCGTCCCCGAAGCGTCTCCAATTCAGCTGGGGTACCTCGGGGTGGAGTCGCCATTCTCCCGGAAGGGCGTGCTGACGTGAGAGCTCGTCGGCTGCACGATTGAGCTCGCCTGGGACATGAGCGGCGCGGGCGACCTCAGATGCTTCTGACTCCAAAGGAGGAGATGGCGGGCGAGTTGCGACATGCGACGGAGCGTGACCGCCCTGGTGGTTGATGTACGCACGGTCGCAGTGTTGTCCGAACGGACCAGTATATGCTTCTCGTGTAGCAGCGTTCTGAAGCGGCAGAGCAAGCTATACTGCCAGCAACTCGAGGCAATTGATATGCCACTGCAGCTGGGGCCCTGTCCAGAGCCCGCGGCTGCGTGCCGTTGCACATGGCCCCCCAGCCCGTGGCAGAGGCGTCTGTTGAAACAACAACGTGCCTGGATACTTGCTCTAGGGGAACTTCTGCCCGAAGAAGGCAAGATCCGACCATGGGCTGAAGGTGCGACGGCAGGACGGGGTGAGTGAGACCCGGTATGTGCCGTGGTGCCATGCCCATCTCGGGACTCGGTCGTGAAGCCAACGCTGAAGCGGTCTCATATGAAGCAATCCGAGCGGCGTGATAGCGGCTGAGGATGCCATATGCCCCAGGAGCCTCTGAAAATGTTTCAGTGGAACCGCCCTCTTGCGCTGGAGAGACTCCAGGCATCTCAGCATTGACTGAGCACGCTCCTCTGAGAGACGTGCTGTGAGGTTGACCGAGTCCAACTCCCTGCCGAGAAAAGAGATCCTCTGCATAGGGGAGAGTTTGCTCTTTTCCCGGTTGACCTGAAGCCCCAACCGGCTGAGGTGCCCGAAGGGAGGGCCTACTGGTATGCTCGCCTTCAGACGCAAAGCGGAATCGAGGAGGATCGAGACATGGAAGTAGGCGCCTTTCAGGTCGATCGCTGCAACCCAATCAAGGGACGGACGCATTGAAAGAGGCGCTCTGCGTCAACATCTTGAACGGGAGCTTGACAAGGGCCCGGTTCAGAACATGCAGGTCCCAGATTGGATGTAACCCACCGTGTTTCTTGGGAACGATGAAGTAGGGGCCTTTGTAGAGCCCTGACTCCATCTCGGCTGGAGGGGCCGGCTGTATCGCGTCCTTCGCCAGTAGGACCGCGACTTCTGCACGCAAGACAGGGGCATCCTGGCTCAACACTGAGGTGAACCGATTGCCCCTGAACTTGGGAGGACGCCGGGCGAACTGAATCGCGTAGCCGAGTCTGATGGTCCTCAGGAGCCAGCGAGACGGCCTGGGGAGCTCTAGCCAGGCCCCAGGGGCCGTAAGCGGGACCAGGGGAGACATAGACGTACCCGCGGTGGGGCAGCGCAGTGGAGCCCAGGGGCCCGACTCGAAAGGCAGAGCGTCTCGAAGTGGGGTCTGAGTGTGTGGTGCAACACTCACCTGGCTCCACGGCTGGGCAGGGGGCGCGGGAGAAGGCATCGCGTCCTCGGACCGGACCCTGCTGCCCACTGGCGAAGAGAGAGGGGGATGGGAATGTGGAGACGGGGACCCGGAGAAAAAGGAAACTGCTCTTATGAAGTTTTGGGTACCACTGACCCGGGGGCCAGTGGCGGAACAGAACAAAAATTCTCCACCCGGCCCTCCTCCGGGGGAAGGAGTGGTGCTATCGCCATCTCCTGAAGAGCAGGATCCCGAGGCTCGGTCGCCTGTCCTAGGGACGCCGCCTACCCTGGCACTTCACAGGCTTGGCAGGGCGGAGGCGGGCAGCGCCGCTTCCTGCGGCCAGCTCCATGCTGCGGCCATTGTGAAGGCTGCTGTTGTGGCCGAGCTGGAGCGGAGGTGGAGGCCGCAGGAGGGCGCCTTCGGCGACGAGCAGGCGGAGGGGCTGCAGCCGGCGGTGGGGTGGAGACAGCAGCGGACCGCCGGGCAGGATGCGAAACGCCCATCTGCTTCTGTGCGGCGGAGAACTGTTGGGCAAAGTCCTCCACCGCCGCGAATAGGCCGGCCTGGGAGATCGGGAGTCCAGGAAGCGGTGCTTGTCGGACTCTCATATCCGCCAAGGTCAGCCACAGGTGGCGCTCCTGGACCACTAATGTGGACATCGCCTGACCCAGGGCCCGCGTGACTTTCGCCGCCCTTAGCGCGAGGTCCGTCACAGCGCAGTTCCTGCAACACACCTGGGTCAGCATCACCCTCGTGCAGCTGTTTCAACGCCTTGGCCTGGTGGACCTGCAGGAGGGCCATGGCGTGCAGGGCGGAGCGGCCTGTCCAGCAGCACCGTAAGCCTTGGCCGTTAGAGCGGACGAGAACTTACAGGCCCTGGACGGAAGGCGTGGATTACCCCTCCAGGCGGCAGCGCCCTGCGGGCAAAGCTGCATGGCAATGGCGCCGACTGGGGGACCTCCACATACCCCTGGGCCGCTCCGCCGTCGAGGTGGTGGTGAGACGGAGGAGGCACTAGGCCTGCTTCGGGCAGAAAAAGGTGCCTTCCAAGACCTAGTCACCTCCTCATGCACTTCCGGAAGAACGGAACCGGGGCGGTTGCCGGCGTTCGCCTGCGCCCTCAGGAACCAATCATCCAGCCTCGGCGCCGGGAGAAGGCGGACGCCTATAGTGCAGCCCGATGCTCTCAGCGGCCCGAAAGCATAGCGGTCAGTTCTGATCTGACTGGCAACGCTACTCTTCCTGACGGAGGCAGCGCAGCCAAATCGTCCTCTCCAGAACCTAGCTCATCCCCGATGCAGTGATCGAAAGCCTGTCATCTGCTGGGGCACCGAATGAGATGTTGGGCCCCGCCCTGTCCGAGGACCCCGCATACTCATCCGGGAACCCCAGACGGTGCGATGTGCTCGAGGAGTGAGAGGCCCGGAGACGCACTCGACGGGAAGCTCTCACTGTGATCCTCAAATCACCCTGGCCCTGAGTCAAGTAGTCCTCCGTCCGGAGGAACTAGAACGGGCAGAGCAAGGGGGATACCCCACGCCTAGCGAGGAGGTATCTGAGCGCAACATCGCTATGGTCATGTTCCCACAGTGAGAACATGACTCATCCACGGCGCTGCCTCAGCGTGCCTAAAGCCCAAGCACGAGGGGCGATCGTGACCATCAGATGAAGTCAGGAACAGACCACATCCAGAAACGCACGAGCGGAAGCCATCTTTAAAGACGCCCTGCCGCCGTGGAGCTCTTTTAGATTTGCTCTTTTAGTTGAAAACTCTCTTTCAGCAGCGCTGAAGCGCCGAGGAGGTAGCAACGTGATCGCTGCTTCTCGCGAATCCAGCACTGGACAGCAACCTCCGCTGACGCCGTAACACCAACGCTGTAGTCTTGCTTTGCAGACACTCAGAGATTTGCAAGGCTCGGCTCGGCGAAAAGCTGATGTGCTTGCACGCTCTCCTTTTATACCCGCACCGGCGGGCGGAGTGCGCGTGGCGAAACACGCACGCCAACTGTCATTGGCTTGTTTTGTTAACACTCGAAGGTGATTGGGCTCTCCGGCGAGATCCCATTAGTCAGTCACTCTGACGTTACGTCGAACGTGACTGACTGATAGGGAACTTATATAATAATATCCTGCACTGCTTATACTGTCGAAGAAAACAGTAATCAACGGTCACAAACATGATCCCTGCACGATCTAATGTGCAGTTTCTTATAAACTCACTGTCATGCATTGTGTGCAACACATTTTTTGTTCCTCTTCTTGTTTCGTCCATGTTTTCCACTGCTAAATGAACTCTTAAGCCTCTTAAGTCCTCATCCGTACTCAATTTTGGACCTATTGTAAGGGTTAAGATGCTTTCTGAATTACTTTACTAGGATTTTTTCTTTAATCATAAGAGGAAACAACCACATTTCTAAGTATTTTCATAGAATTTTGTTACTAGGAGCAACTCTTAGCATCAAGATCTTTCATGAATACAGGCCCAGATCTACCATGTGCTTTGCTTTCCTGAATTCTTTAAGCGTGTAAGATCTGGACACAGAATCAGACATAGGTTACTGAAACTAAAAGTTTGTAATGACTGTTGTCATGCTACCTTCAGACTGTAATTATGCACATTCATGTGACGAGGAAGGATATTGAATATCGGGGATTGGATTTGTAACTTACCATTTTTAAGCTCAAGAAATTGTAGGATAATATCTGGAAATAAAATGTCCCCCCCTTTGTCCAGAAAAAGGAAAATAGGATAGTTGTTCACGGATACAGGCAAAATGTTTATTTAAATTAGGTTAAACAATTCAATCGATAACCATGTTCTTGTTACATTAATGCATTTGGGAAATGCTTTTATCCGAAATTACTTATATTGCATTCATTGGATACATTTCATGAGACTTGAACTCACTCATTACTAGAGCTTGTTTTATTGTTGGAGCTACAAGAGTATTGTTTTAGGCCAAAGTATGAATGTCAAAATAACTGTTGCACTTAAGTTTTGAATTAAGTGATGTTAGGTGTTATTTAGATTTGGCCATGATTGCAGAGGAGCTTTATATTTTCTTCAGTATTAATATCATTCTGTCACCACGCAGAAGTAAAGCATGGGACACCACAGATCACATGAGTAGAGTTAGAACTGACTCAAGAAGTCATCGTTACCTTATTTTAAACAGATTTGTATATAACAAGTTAAAATAATTGATTAACCCTTGTGCATTGTTCAAATTCACTACCCTTTCGTTATGTTCGGGATGAAAACAGCCACTAAATTAACTGCTGTAAAAATTTATCTGATAAATATTTTTTTACCATTTTTTTTGCATAAATCTGTTAATCAACCTCAGTCCTGATCAAAACTAAAAAATAAATAAAAAAAATCCAGGATTTTTACTCTTTAATTGCCAAGTTCATAAGTGATGTCACTGATTTTGGAAAAAAAACACATAAAATTACTTATTTTCAATATAAAAGTGATTGTGGACTGGAATTTTTTTACTTTTATCACAGTCTTGGGCATGTCCAAGATTAGGAAAAACATTGGCTTTGATGCATTGTTAGTTTTGAGCAGCATCAGATTTACATTTTTCTCCCTCATTTACTGTTCGTGGCTGTTTTTGCCCCATTGACTTCCATTATAACGACATTTTTGATTGCAAAGCCATGACACCATATAATCATGCATTTTTGATTGTTGGTGGTTTTCCCTGTTGGGAAGAGGTCAAATTTGTAATTTTTACAGTTGATCACCAGGTAGCACCATTAACCCTTTAGATAGGCCTGTGCAAACAAAAGCTTAGTTTCTGGCTTGTATATGGAGTTATATGGAGTATAACAGCATATTATAGTATGTGTGTGTGAGTGTGTGTGTGTTTGTGTGTGTGAGAGAGAGAGTGACCTTTGTGCACTTACCTTGATGCGTCTGAGAAAATCTAAATATGCACCTCAGCTCTCAGAACTACATGGAATAAACAAAAACAAAGTAAGTGTATTTATGCACCTGCTGCCTTTTGATGGTGAGAAGTATAGATGGCCTATGTGTGAAATGCTTGTCTTTTCTTGATGTAAAGAGCCATGTATAAAGCCAGTTTAAAACCTTAAAATCCTTCAGTGATACACTTTTCAATTTTTTTCTGTAAACAATCTACTCTGCATTAGATTTATGAACATAATTTATTATGAACCAAAATGCAACAACTTCAAATAAACTGAACAATGGTGCAAGAGTTGAGGATGGATGGAGAACTAAACAATTATTCTAAGTATTTAGTGTGAGAATTGTGTGTGTGTGTGTGTTCAGTCTTTCCAGCAGGACTTGCAGCATATCACTTGGTGCTCTTTGCAAGTGTGTCCACCACAACAGATGCAAGAGCTGAGTGTTCTTTTTTTTTTGTCCTCTGCACCACTTGCATGTTCCCCTTTTCACTCCTGAGCTGCTGGTGTCTGTGGATTTGTGTCTAGAGGGACAGCTGCAGGAGACTGAATCTCTCACCAGTGCAGTAATGGCACATACCTTGTGTAGAGTTTCGACACTTCCCTTGCAGCGGTTGTAATCTGTGGTTTGTGACAATACATACTGCAGCTCGCTGGAGGGTCAGGCTTCATAATAATTTCTAAAACTTTGGTACAAGTCAAGTCCTTTCTCATGTTGCTTGCTGCTCTTCTCACCATCAAATGACCAGCAGGATGGTATGCAAGGGTTTAAATCCACTTATCTTGTTTTTATTTAGTCTGCACTTCTCACCATCAAAAGGCAGCAGGTGCATAAATACACTTACTTTGTTTTTTTACTCCATGTAGTTCTGAGAGCTGAGGTGCATATTTAGATTTTCTCAGACATCAAGGTAAGTGCACAAAGGTCACTCTCTCTCTCTCACACACAAACACACACACTCACACACACATACTATAATATGCTGTTATACTCCATATAACTCCATATACAAGCCAGAAACTAAGCTTTTGTTTGCACAGGCCTATCTAAAGGGTTAATGGTGCTACCTGGTGATCAACTGTAAAATTACAAATTTGACCTCTTCCCAACAGGAAAACCACCAACAATCAAAAATGCATGATTATATGGTGTCATGGCTTTGCAATCAAAAATGTCCTTATAATGGAAGTCAATGGGGCAAAAATAGCCACGAACAGTAAATGAGGGAGAAAAATGTAAATCTGATCCTGCTCAAAAACTAAAAATGCATCAAAGCCAATGTTTTTCCTAATCTTGGACATGCCCAAGACTGTGATAAAAGTAAAAATCCAGTCCACAATCACTTTTATATTGAAAATAAGTAATTTTGTGTGTTTTTCTCAAAATCAGTGACATCACTTATGAACTTGGCAATTAAAAGTAAAAATCCTGGATTTTTTTTTTTAGTAGTTTTGAACAGTACTGAGGTTGATTAATAGATTTATGCAAAAAATGCAAAAAATATTTATCCGATACATTTTATAGCAGTCTAATTTAGTGGCTGTTTTCATCCCGAACATAACGAAAGGGTAGTGAATTTGTCCACGGTGCATCGTTGAGTTTTGAAAAAATTTCAAAGCATTTTCCTAAAATATGTGTTAAAATAAGATTTGTCACCAAAAATCATTCCATTTGCTGAAACACAAAAAAAGTTGTGGCCAAATTAACACTCAACAGCACCCCTTAGTGGACGAAAACGTCCCCAACAGCACATAAGGGTTAATGTTAAATAGCAATATTGTAAGTTAAAGGTCACATGCATTTCATAATATCCACCTTATTTGTCCTGTAAGAGCTGATGTGGCTATATGTACATTTTACATGTCTGGCTTCCGGTGTCTAACAATTTTTAGCTTCACGAAACTGCTTTTTTTGCAGCTTGATATTGAAAAGGCATTTCTCACCATATTATTTCTAATGCATTCTCTTAATTTTGAACACTGGTTTTTAGCGCTCACGCTCACTGTGTTTAAGCTTGAAGTGTTTTTATGTTAAGTAAATAAAACCAGTTCCTATTCAAATTTCACTTCATACTAAATGTCTAAAACCTCTTTTTTTGTGTGGGTGTGTGTGGGCAAAATAAAAATTAACACCCATGTGTCAGAGCTTTCAATGTACATGTTACTGCAGCGTTGTAGTCCCAACACAATATCCAATCAGAGGTGTTAAAGTTATAAACGAACCTCAGAAACCGCTCAGGACTAATCATAACTACGGAGTTTAAGAATGAGGTCAAGGTTTGCACGTTTGTAATCACCGTAGATTTGAAGGTAGTCATGTCTAGTATTAATGAAGCTGTTTTTCCCCTCCAATACTTTGAAAGTGATATTAAACGTTTTTATTCCCTGAGCGCATGTGCCAGGACCGTCCTGGGAAGTGTACAGCTTCTTCACCCCGGATAAAGCTGCATCCCTGGACAGCTTCGGTCTTAAGTGCGTCTCAGAATGAACTTTAGGGGGTTACATCAGCAGCTTTGTGAACAAGTTAAGAGAAAAACTCTGCCATTTAGGAGGAGAACTCTTGGTGGTAAGAAAAATGTTTTGCGAATACGGGCCCAGCTTGACACGGCTATTGAAGTTTACCCATAGAAATTAAAAGCTGAACTCCAAACCGTCCTTCAGACAGCAGGTATGGAGGCAGACTGGGACTCCTAACCATGTATCCTGCACTCGCAAGCACGGGTCCACCAGACATGGGAGACGCTGCAAACCTCCGGTAGCGGCATTCAACCATCAGTCTCAAGAGCACAACATGAAAGACCACGGAGCAAAAATAAGACACATATCGGCATACAACAGCAGCCTGTAAGATTATAAACACTAAAAAACTAAATTAAAATCCAACTTTCAAAATGTTCTAATAAAAGTTGCCTGAACATAATTTTTAGTAGGAGAAGTCAGTTTAAAAGTGGTTTACCTTACTTAGACACTAGTATTTGTTCATAACACATTGAAATGTTCTCCCAAATTGAGTCATCCGAACAAGCAATTTTACACTGAACAATACTGCACAAGCTCCCAGCATTACTGCTTGAAAACATGGTTAATTATTAAAATCATTTTACATTTCACTGGGTTTATTGCATTGCTGCGGTCACTATCAGTTAGCAGTCATGTGGATCAGAGTTCATATTTTTACTGATTTAACATTTGTTGATCCTCACTATGATTGAGAATAGTGTGCATCTCTTTGCTATTTAATACATTTGTCATACAGCAGCATAAATGTTTGGCTTTAGTTAAGTTATAAATTATACAGAAGACTTTGAGCATTGTTAAAGAGAATTACCATTGCTAAATAATCTTTAGTTGATCTGACAGAGCTTTTAAAATTCAATAAACTGACTTTTAATCATTAGATGAACCAAAGGTTTAGAGTTTTTTTTACAGCTTAGATTTTGAATGATATGTACTGATAAAAATATGCACTATAAGACCAGCAACATGCATTGAAGACTGCAAAAGAACAAGCTAGATCATTTTCAAAGAACCTGATTGGATTATCCCTGGAGATCATGCCATACTTCAGGTTACGAACTCTGACGGTGGTCTGTACCTCAGCCAGGTAAATGATCGTCTCGCCAATGACCTGCAGAATTACAGCAGCTCTCCTCTTATTTTAATGAATCGAGTCAGTGTAGAGAAACACTCGCACAATACTCACGAAAGACCGCGTTCCACACTCGGTGACCGAAAACTTGAAGACGGCGAAGTCTTCGTTGGAGATAACCGGCTTGCAAGCAGGCTTTCCAGCAACGATCAGTCTCATGGGGTCCACAGAGATGTTTGCGAAATCATTATAAACAACAAAGACAAAGTTCTTATCAGCAGTGCATTCTGGGAAAACAAGTGGGTTGAGACAAATTAGTCCAAAATGTGAAAATACGTTAAAAATAAAATACATAATTTAAGTTATGCAGTAAATTAGTGACGTCAAACGATTAACTTCCATTCAAAATAAAAGCGCACACACACACACGATTATAGAGCTATACATATTTAAACATAACATTTATCGTAAATATACCCACACATAAATGCAGTACACAAATATTATGTAAACAAGTATTACGATAAATCATTTAGCAGCACTACAGTAAACCATATCACATCCATGAAAATGAATACTGTATGTGAATATGCCTTCTCAGATTTGATGGGAAACTTTTGAAGTCAGATATTTACACCATGAAAGTTATAAATGAAGCTGAAATGTGCTTATCGCATGAAAATGCTCACTGGGTCGCACAAAACGAATGCAAACGTTTGAGCTTCGGTTTACCCATTTAATGTATGTATTATATTAAAATAAAACCAAGGAATAAAAAGGGATGTTTTTTCCTCAGAAGTGTAAAAGCACTTGAGTAATTTTGGGGGATTTGCATTTATTCAAATATGTTGTACACCCATAAGAACGGGAGCTCATTAACTGGACCGACCTAAAAACTGCATACTATGTGAATTTACTTGGCTTAAGTTTCTCGAATATGCATTTTCAGAAGTAGAAGAGGACATACCATCCATGGGATAGTAGCAGACGGAGGTCTCCGCATCAAAACAGCATCCTTTAGCCAGACACCGGTCTTGAGTTATACGAGAAGCACCACACAACACTCTCTGATCGGCAGACACGCTGCAGCCTTAAAAGAAAACACCGCTTACTTTTGAGCAAGACCAGCACAGCAGTTTTGAGCTCTTTGGCAAATTAGTGGCTAATTTGTCTGAATTCATAAAGTCTCTGCTCCCTCCCATACACTTTCATGAGATTCACGTTCATCAATCGGGCTGGAAAAGCAGTTTGAGCAGCAGTGAGTGGGTTTGATGCTCACCTCCCGGTGTGCTGTCGTCGAGCATCAGAGATTGCAGGGCATGCGATGCATGGGGTGGTTGTGTCGGGGGGAGTTTCTCACAAACTGGCGTCTGATCTGACGGCACTCTCAGCTGTTTGAGGGAAGCGGCGAGACGATGGTTTGCGTCACAAGACACTGTAGCGATATCCAACTGTCCCACTTCGTCTGGATAGAGGACTCTCACAGTGTAATGTCCATCCTAAAAAGACACAAAAAAAAAAGTGCACTTTTTTTGGACAGATGCTTGAAGGAGAGAGGTTAAAACAAGCAGGCGTGGGAAAATCCAATGAAAAAGGTGGAACAAGTCATTACATTTTGATGAAACAAACATTTTTTTCTCTTTGGCATAACATGCACTGAACTATTCTGCAATTCATCCTCATGTCATTTTAAACACAAGAATATCTTTCCTTCTGATGGTCAGTAGATCCAAACAACATTGACTACGTTGTGCCGTACAGAGTTTTGTACAGGTTTGAAAAGACATATGGCTTTAATAACCGACCTGATGTTAAATTTAGGAGCAGGCATTGATATAGTTAACTCGATTGATTGCACAGATTGATGAACTGACTCTAACTGAAATTGAGTGTTTACTATTGTCCTTTGGCATCATTACACCATTTTATTATTATTATTATTATTAGTACGAGTCCTTAGCCCTCTTCAAGAATCAGCTAAAAAAACACCTCTATCTTTATTCGACCCTCTAACATGAGCACTTTCTATTCTAATAAAAATAAAACTAGCTTGTTTTAGACTTCCACTATTCATTTACTAACTGCTTGTTTTCTTTAACACTAGCGTCTCTATTCTTTTTTGTATTCAAGCTGTGTTCTTTTTATTTATTATACAATTAACAAAAAAAATGGCCCTCAACACTAGCTTGCTCTATCAGTTTTCATATATATATATATATATATATATATATATATATCTTTCAGTACTGCATTAAGCTAACAGACACTTGTTATAGCTCGTTGATTTGGATTGCTTCCATTGTCTTCGTTTGGATAAAAGCGTTAGCTAAATGACAAAATGTAACGTATTTCCCGATTTTATACTGTAAAGCTACTCTAACACTATCTGTACTGTTAAAAGTGCTATATAAAAAAAAACATGACTTTACAAGGATAACTTGTAAATACCTCCAAGGTGACATGACAGCCAGAGTAGTCAACAACCAAAACATTATCACCGTGTTCTTGAGTCAACGAGTATCCACAGGCCCCTGGGGCCCCGAGCACAGATTCAATCACTGAAGCACCTAGAAATAATTATACATAGATTGAGTCAAAAATGCATGTATGAAAACATAAACAGCAGAACTTACATACTAGTACTTACCCAAAATCTTAACCTGACTGAGAGAGCCAGCTGGCAAGATCACGCTCATCGTATCATTGTTACAGTAAACTGCCAGCTTCGAGTTCATCGGCGGTCCTATGTCTTGAGTAGCCACTTCTGAGTGATCAGCTTCACCATCATCATCTATGACTGAGAAAGGGTCTAAGGTAGAGACCGGCTCTGAACTCTGTGACAGAACCAACTCAATGCAACACAAAACCAGAACTAATGTTTTCACGCCCTGCCGAGCCATGTGTGCCTAAACCTCAGCAGAGCAAGGGTCCACAATAATCAGCAAGGCTGCAGGAACCAGGTCATTTAAGTGTTAGCGGGAACTTCATTCATAACACCTGTCTCCAGCTGTTTGGGCTTGATTACCTCACGCTGAATATTAATTAGGTCACGACTCACGTGACAAAAAGCTATTCTGAGCAGCGCCGCTTAAAGCCGAACGCGCCCGACTTCACGAGAACTGTCCGTAGTCGCCTGCATGAGGAAGAAGAAGAAGAAGAAGAAGATAATCAGTATTCAATCACGTCTTAAATACTGTTCGCCACCTGCTTCACACAAATATTAAAGGCTATATTTTATGGATGGCTTACAAAAGCATACAGAGAATATATTCAACATAATTAATACAACAAGAAAATAACACAAAAAACACTTACATTTACCAAAATTTACTTTTTTGTTTTGTTTTAATATGTGCCGTTTTGAGCAAATGTGTTTCTAAATTTTATACCCTCCAAATTATTCGTATATTCCTACATTTGGCGTTTACTTAGAATCAACCCCTTGGAGAATTATGTAAAACTGATTAGTCTCTTTTATTTTAAGACTTTTAAGAATTGTAATTTGTATTTTATTTATTTAGTTAGTTAGTAGTTATACTTTCTCGCAACCCCCTTAAAGAACGTTTTGATAATTGTTTGTTTTTCAGTGTGCACGGTCATGACTAGAGTTTTAATGATATGGAAAAGTGTGTATATTTCTATATGCATAATTGTTCCCCAATTGAGTTCGTAAATTGATAATGTTTAATAAAAAGTAATGAAGTAAATGATGCGCTCAGTTCTGCGTCAGATTTTCCTTCCTCGGCTTACTGCGCATGCGCGCATCAATATTGCATCTTTTTCTCACGCCGAACAACAATATTTAATGTATCTGAATTACTGTAAGGGAAGGTATAGGGTTGGGGTTGGTGTAGATGTTAATAAAACACAATCTAATAGGTAGAACAAATATGTATTGTTAGTTTCCGGTACTAGATCCGGCACAGTAAGCGGCGCTGTGTCGCGCAGCCGTTCACAGATCCTCTACACTGAAGAAACACATCACTGTGGCGTCTTAGGAACACAACTCCTCGCCTTCATAGAAACTGTTCGTGATATCTAACGTGTTATTTATTCAGACGTTCAAACCGGTGAGTAATAATGCAGGAAATTATAAAATTGCTTTTTCAGTGGGACTATAATCGCGAAACATTGAGCTCACATCTAACGTTAAACCGCTAACACGAGCCTGGTATTCAATTTGAACATCGCTGACACCGATATTACTATCGGTAATAATCATCGGTGACTAAAACGTTATGAAATAATATGATTGCAATGAAAAGCTCAAAAATGTCGAACCAGTACATCAGAGATATTCACCGTTGCCAAATACCTAGACAGCATTTCTGTGTATCACACATTCCGCACTCAAATCAATAACACTGTTTATAACACAACAATAATACTGTTTATAAGATAACAATAACACTGTTTATAAGATAACAATAACACTGTTTATAAGATAACAATAACACTGTTTAGGGCATCGGTTCGAGGCAGAGCTATTAGGCTTTATCAGTGTTGGGGAGTAACAAGTTACATGTACAAATATTACGTAATTTAATAACAACATGCATGTTATTGTAAAAATGTGTAATTAAATTAGTTACTTATACAAATGTTAACGATTACAAAGGGGGTTACATCTGAATGTTTTCACACACACAAGTTTAATTGATTTCTTTCATAAATTGCATTGACTGCTTTAAAATATGAGACACCAATGTTTCAGGACAGAATAGGACTCATGCTTATTTGATAACTGTTTTTATTTCCTAATTGAGTTTTTATATATATATATATATATGCTTTATTTTTTTAAGATGAACTGTTTATTTCCAAGGCATTGTTAGATGCCAGTGTTTTATGCAAAGATTTGATTTCAAAAACAGTTTTAAACTATATATTATTATTTTAAATCTGTGTTTATCCTCCGAATGATCTCAAGAGGTACTAAAGTCAGATTTTGTGGTTGCTGTGCTTTAATATTAAATTATTATATCTTAATTTAAGTGAAGAGGGATTTTGAAAGTCTGACAGCGTTGAGTCCTTCGTTAATGTTAAACCTGTCTGTCTCCTATTTGAAGTATTTTTCCGAGTACAACACAGAAACAAACATTGTCTCAGGCTTCACACGCACTCACAAAGAAATAAAGAATCAAATAATAAGAAAGAAATCATAAATAAATAGGCTAAAAATGATACACAAATACATGTATATGCAATACCTTAGACATAAATTATAATGTTTTCAATAATAAATACAGGTTCCTCCAGCTTTAAATGTTTGAACAGTTGAAAACATCATTTTAGAAAAGTAATCAAATGCAATCCATTACATTACTTTAATAAAGCAATTTAAATAGTTGCTCTACTTATTACAGTTTAGATAGTGTAACTTGTAATCTGTAACCTATTACATTTCCAAAGTACTCTTCCGAGCACTGTGGCTGATGCGCTCGACCTGCACCCCGCCGCAGGCCTCCTGGTTCGAGTTTCTGCTGGATCCCTCGCACCTGGAGCAGCACCTGCAGGGCCCTCATCCAGGTATCTGTCTCACGCCCTGTAGTCACCACCAAGTGCACCAAGCCGAATCGGGATTTCTATTGTAGTTCAACTCACTACATTGCTAAAACACAGCGTTAGAGCTCTTTCATGTTATTATGAGAACTGTACAATATTCCCGGGTCAGTTTATGAAATGGTGACAAGTAGGGATGGGTACCGAAACCCAGTATTTAATCGGTCTCGGGGCTAAATTATGAAAGACCGGAGTATCGATAAGCTCTGACATTAACGGTTCTGCTATCGGTACTGGAGAAATTAAGAAAACACACATACATTTATTATTGCTATAAATACACATTATCTTGCAAATTATCTCACCAGAGTCACCAGCTGTTTTATGTGAAATAATATTCAAATATTTGTCTATGATGCATTTTTGCTATTCCCAATTCAGAAGCGAGATCGCTCACGTGGAGGAGTTTCAGCGCGCGCAACATGAAAGCCCTGTTTAATAATGATAGAAGAGAGAACTAACCATTAAAACATATGCTTAAACTTTAGGCTTGTGGCTGTTATATTAAACAAAGTTTATTTAATGTTTGTTTGCTTCTAAGGATTATAGCCACGTTTCTTCTAGCACAACTTCCTTCCCTTCACAGCGGCGCGCATTCATTCCTCCCTGACCAAAACTTAACGTCAGAATCAGATCAATCGTTTGTTGATTGTTGTAAAATGCCATCTTTACAGTTGCTAAATTGCGGGACATGTTTGATAATAAAACGTTGAAAGTACAATCCACACAAAGAGACGCTGTTCTCCAGGCTGAAGTGTGTGTGTGTGTGTGTGTGTGTGTGTGTGTGTGTGTGTGTGTGTGTGTGTGTGTGTGTGTGTGTGTGTGTGTGTGTGTGTGTGTGTGTGTGTGTGTGAGTGCCTGCACGGTGCGCTCTAAAACTGACAAGCAAAGTACACTTTGAGCTTCGGGCGCGTCCAAACTATCAAATACACACAACATATGTCAAAACGGCCGGCTTGGAGATTATTCACTTAAACACAGTTCATGTCTTAAAGTTAACGAGAACAGTTGGGAGAAAATACAATGTGTGTCAATTAGGGCTTTGCCATTAACCGAAATCGCGATTTGAGATGCTGTGATTTGCTAATCGCAAGGCCTGTGATGTGGACTCGATATTACTCTGTTCCAGATCATATGCATGAGTGGCAATGGAAACTTAACTATTATAGTTGCATGTTTGCTAATGAAATAAACCAATTAAAAGCCATTTGTGTGGTGTGGCTTTTTGTGTTCATGGTTAATTTCAACATGCAGTTTATAGGAGAGGTTTACTAGCTTTGGTCTTTAATTAACATTAATGTTCATTTGTGTGCAGCCTGCATTACAAACTGTCCTGGTTGAAGTGTAGCCTTAATGTAATTGGTCAAATCTATGTTGTTTTGAGGAAATTAATAGCATTCCCGCTGAAAAACAAAGCGTTCCTCTAACGCTAAAATGCTTGGGAACTAATGTGGTCGGAACCGAAGTTTACTGGCTGCGTTCTCTGGAATCCTCTCGAGCGGAGGACTTCTACATTCTGATTGGTTGCCGCCCAACCGCGTCATAGCTCATTACCATAAAGTTGACCTGATTTCAACTCTCCTCGACGCTCTCATCATCCAAAATGCGCCTCTCTCGCCAGAGATCGCCACCGGCTCACATTGAAAATGAATGACTTCCGGCCACTTTGATGCTCTCGCCGCCTGCGGTGTGAACGTACAGTAAGGCGTGGTTTCAGTAACCGCATTAGTGTCGATGGAGCCCTGTCAGAGAGACTCTGTGTGTTTCTAGATGCATTTAGGAATCATTAAGATTACTTACAACAGAACAGCAATTCATTTTATGGACGACCGTTTCGTGAACCTAGGAGAGGAGCTAATTCTGACTTTGCTATGACAATCTGGCGCTTCTGAATCAGCGACTGTATGTTTTGTTATTAGCTTAAGTATTTGCCATTGGCTGTTCAAATGTGGAGTTTTGCGTTTCGTTAGTGTGTGTCCGTGTGTGTGCACATGTGTGTGTGTGTGTGTGTGTGTGTGTGTGTGAGAGAGAGAGAGAGAGACACGGTCACATCACAGCGGAGTGTACAGCGCGTCAGAAATCATCTTAATCGCAGCTTGTGTGTGTGTGTGTGAGAGAGACACGGTCACATCACAGCGGAGTGTACAGCGCTTCAGAAATCATCTTAATCGCGGCTTGTGTGTGTGTGTGTGTGTGTGAGAGAGAGACACGGTCACATCACAGCGGAGTGTACAGCGCTTCAGAAATCATCTTAATCGCGGCTTGTGTGTGTGTGTGAGAGTGAGAGAGAGAGACATGGTCACATCACTGCGGAGTGTACAGTGCGTCAGAAATCATTTTAATCGCGGCTTGTTTGCAAACACATACGAGTATCATCACTGTGTCTGTCACGTGACTGTTCCCCTCTCAGGCTTGAGCTGATGGTAAAACCAAGTACATTATTAACTGTTTTTACTTTAATTTTAAAAGCTGAAGCTCGTGATTATGGAAAGGGGCGTTACAATTCCGACGTGGCTTGTGGTGTTTGGCCAATCACAATGCACTGTGCCAGTTGGCCAATCAGAGCAGACTGTGCTTGTCTAAAGGAGGGGCTTTGTAGAAAACCTAGCGTTTGAGAGAGGCGGGGCCTAAAGATACAACAATAATGTACATTGTTTGAAAAATTATGTATTTTTTTAACATTTACAGCACGTCTACATATCCGGTTACACCAAATACACAAAATAATGATCTTTAAAAAGCATCATATGACCCCTTTCAGTTCAACTTGGTAACATGCCTTCATAATCTCTGTATGGATAAAATCTGAATATGCTGTTTTGCAGAACGTCACATTACAGAAGTAAAATCAGCTGAAAATTATTTTCTACAAGTTCTTGGTTTCCTGAGATAAACTTAATTAAAAAACAGAACTAAGTTTTAAATGCTTTTCCACAGATCCGTCTCCTGTTCAGCTCATCGTTCAGTTTCTTGAGCAAGCCTCCAAACCATCTCTGAATGAGCAGAACCAGGTTCAGCCGCCAGCGGACAACCGAAGGAAC
This sequence comes from Gymnocypris eckloni scoliostomus, assembly GCA_027564155.1. NCBI lineage: Eukaryota > Metazoa > Chordata > Actinopteri > Cypriniformes > Cyprinidae > Gymnocypris > Gymnocypris eckloni. The sequence goes on from CM050421.1 coordinate 28,120,595, forward strand.
CGCACACTGAAGCTAATGGCCCTCAAGGTTGCTGCGTACCTGACCTGGGATTTGAACCTACTAGAGAAAGGGTTAGTGATGATAAAACATTGATATTAATACTGATATAATACTGATTTTCTGTACCTGAAATACATTTTTTGCATTTAATTAATTTTTATTAGCAACCTCCCAGATTACCACATTGACACGCTAAGAGCCATGCAGCAATGTGCTAGAAACACAAATTTAAAACAAAGCAATGCTTGACCACTGTGGAAAATATTTTTTTTTGTACAGGCAAACTCCACTTACTGTTTCTTAAGAAAATGTACAAATTGCGTTGGATTAGGGATGCAGCGATTAACCGGTTTTACTATTAACCGCGCTTTAATACGTCACGGTTAATTCATCGTAAAAGCTCCGCTAAACCGAGTGTTTCTGTTGCACAGAACGGAACTGTTGCAGCTTGCGCAAAACAAAACAAAAACTTTACACTAGGGCCAGTGCACCATCTTAAAATGCCGTGCTTATCAGAGACATGGAGGCTAGATTAACTGTGACAGAGGAACCAAACAGCGATCCTTTATTTCTACCAGAGAATGACTGAAGTTGATAGTGTGGGACCATTTTGGGTACACCAAGAATAAAAGGGCGTCATTTAAATATTGCCGTTTAAATTGCTGTTAAAGAGTATATGTTACATAAGGGATAATGCACGGCTAGCCAACCTGTTCTCGTTGTGAAATAAAGGATTTTAATACACGACGTGAAGGCTAGGACCACCTGACGCGAAGTTCGTTATCTCTAGCATTCTTCCCGCTTCAGACACAGAGAGAGAGAGAGAGACAGAGAAAGACAGACAGACAGACAGACAGTTGCGTGTGTGAATTAGTCCAATGTCATCAGTGAGTGGAAGTAGGCGGGGCTTCTGGAGGGGATGTAGATTCGTAATAGTGAGTGGAAGTAGGAGGGGCTTCTGGAGGATGTAGATCTGTAATAGTGAGTGGAAGTAGGCGGGCTTCTGGAGGGGATGTAGATTCGTAATAGTGAGTGGAAGTAGGCGGGCTTCTGGAGGGATGTAGATTCGTAATAGTGAGTGGAAGTAGGCGGGCTTCTGGAGGGGATGTAGATTCGTAATAGTGAGTGGAAGTAGGCGGGGCTTCTGAAGGGATGTAGATTCGTAATAGTGAGTGGAAGTAGGAGGGGCTTCTGGAGGATGTAGATTCGTAATAGTGAGTGGAAGTAGGAGGGGCTTCTGGAGGGGATGTAGATTCGTAATAGTGAGTGGAAGTAGGAGGGGCTTCTGGAGGGGATGTAGATTCGTAATAGTGAGTGGAAGTAGGTGGGGCTTCTGGAGGGGATGTAGATTCGTAATAGTGAGTGGAAGTAGGAGGGGCTTCTGAAGGGGATGTAGATTCGTAATAGTGAGTGGAAGTAGGAGGGGCTTCTGGAGGGGATGTAGATTCATAATAGTGAGTGGAAGTAGGAGGGGCTTCTGGAGGGATGTAGATCTGTGAATAGTGAGTGGAAGTAGGAGGGGCTTCTGGAGGGGATGTAGATCTGTAATAGTGAGTGGAAGTAGGAGGGGCTTCTGGAGGGGATGTAGATCAGAATAGTGAGTGGAAGTAGGAGGGCTTCTGGAGGATGTAGATTCGTAATAGTGAGTGGAAGTAGGTGGGGCTTCTGGAGGATGTAGATCTGTAATAGTAAGTGGAAGTAGGAGGGCTTCTGGAGGGGATGTAGATCTGTAATAGTGAGTGGAAGTAAGTGAGGCTTCTGGAGGGGATGTAGATACGTAATAGTGAGTGGAAGTAGGCGGGCTTCTGGAGGGGATGTAGATCTGTAATAGTGAGTGGAAGTAGGTGGGGCTTCTGGAGGGGATGTAGATTCGTAATAGTGAGTGGAAGTAGGTGGGGCTTCTGGAGGATGTAGATTCGTGATAGTGAGTGGAAGTAGGCGGGCTTCTGGAGGGGATGTAGATCGTAATAGTGAGTGGAAGTAGGCGGGCTTCTGGAGGGGATGTAGATCTGTAATAGTGAGTGGAAGTAGGCGGGCTTCTGAGAGGATGTAGATCTGAATAGTGAGTGGAAGTAGGCGGGCTTCTGGAGGATGTAGATTCGTAATAGTGAGTGGAAGTAGGCTGGGCTTCTGGAGTGGAATGTAGATTCGTAATAGTGAGTGGAAGTAGGAGGGGCTTCTGAGGGGATGTAGATTGTCATCAGTGAGTGGAAGTAGGAGGGGCTTCTGAGGGGATGTAGATTTGTAATAGTGAGTGGAAGTAGGTGAGGCTTCTGGAGGGATGTAGATTCGTAATAGTGAGTGGAAGTAGGAGGGGCTTCTGGAGGATATAGATTCTGTAATAGTGAGTGGAAGTAGGAGGGGCTTCTGGAGGGGATGTAGATTGTCATCAGTGAGTGGAAGTAGGCGGGCTTCTGAGGGGATGTAGATTCGTAATAGTGAGTGGAAGTAGGCTGGGCTTCTGGAGTGGAATGTAGATTCGTAATAGTGAGTGGAAGTAGGAGGGGCTTCTGGAGGATGTAGATTGTCATCAGTGAGTGGAAGTAGGAGGGGCTTCTGGAGGGGATGTAGATTTGTAATAGTGAGTGGAAGTAGGTGAGGCTTCTGGAGGGGATGTAGATCTAATAGTGAGTGGAAGTAGGAGCTTCTGGAGGGATATAGATTCGTAATAGTGAGTGGAAGTAGGAGGGCTTCTGGAGGGGATGTAGATTGTCATCAGTGAGTGGAAGTAGGCGGGCTTCTGGAGGATGTAGATTCGAATAGTGAGTGGAAGTAGGCGGGCTTCTGGAGGGGATGTAGATCTGTAATAGTGAGTGGAAGTAGGCGGGCTCCTGGAGGATGTAGATTCGTAATAGTGAGTGGAAGTAGGAGGGGCTTCTGAGGGGATGTAGATTCGTAATAGTGAGTGGAAGTAGGTGGGGCTTCTGGAGGGGATGTAGATTCATAATAGTGAGTGGAAGTAGGCGGGCTTCTGGAGGGGTGTAGATTCATAATAGTGAGTGGAAGTAGGCGGGCTTCTGGAGGGGATGTAGATTCGTAATAGTGAGTGGAAGTAGGAGGGGCTTGGAGGGATGTAGATTCGTGAATAGTGAGTGGAAGTAGGCGGGCTTCTGGAGGGGATGTAGATTCGTAATAGTGAGTGGAAGTAGGCGGGCTTCTGGAGGGGATGTAGATCTGAATAGTGAGTGTAAGTAGGAGGGGCTTCTGGAGGGATGTAGATTCGTAATAGTGAGTGGAAGTAGGTGGGGCTTCTGGAGGGATGTAGAGTAATAGTGAGTGGAAGTAGGCGGGCTTCTGGAGGGGATGTAGATTCGTAATAGTGAGTGGAAGTAGGAGGGGCTTCTGGAGGGATGTAGATCGTGAATAGTGAGTGTAAGTAGGAGGGGCTTCTGGAGGGGATGTAGATTCGTAATAGTGAGTGGAAGTAGGAGGCTCCTGGAGGGATGTAGATTTGTAATAGTGAGTGGAAGTATGAGGGGCTTCTGGAGGGATGTAGATTCGTAATAGTGAGTGTAAGTAGGAGGGGCTTCTGGAGGGATGTAGATTCGTAATAGTGAGTGGAAGTAGGAGGGGCTTCTGGAGGGGATGTAGATTCTGTAATAGTGAGTGGAAGTAGGCGGGCTTCTGGAGGGGTGTAGATCGTAATAGTGAGTGGAAGTAGGCGGGCTTCTGGAGGGATGTAGATTTGTAATAGTGAGTGGAAGTTGGCGGGGCTTCTGGAGGGATGTAGATTTGTAATAGTGAGTGGAAGTAGGCAGGTGCTGAGTCTGTGGTTGTTCTATTTGCAAGCATCAGTGTCTTGAACTGGATGTGAGCTGCAACTGGTAGCCAATGCAAGGAGACAAAGAGAGGTATAGTCTAGGGTTAGTCTAAGCCCTGTCTGTGTGTCTGTGAAACCCATGTGTTTAGTGCTAATGGCCAATCCAATTATTAATTGGTAATTTTTTTTTAAGGTAAGTATCGGTTCAGGCACTGTTTAGGCACCTGTACCGTTTTAAAAGTATCGATTTGGCACCGGTATTGAAAAACCCCCAAACGATACCAACCCTAGTCCTGACAGCCTGTAATAAGTTTAAAATATTGAATGAGCACCGGCGTGGTGTGCACGCGCGTCAGACAGACGGATCACAGAGAGGGAGACAATTAACAGCATATGCAGCACCAAAATATCCATTGTGCTGAATTATCTGTTGTTGAAAGTTAATTTAAGGTTTAAAAGTCAACTTACAGTGTGAATATTTTATGAGAGTAGGAACTTTAAAGGGATAACAGCATGTAATTGTCTGAATATAAATATGAGACGCTCCATAACCGTCTTTTCCAGGATAAAGAAATGACAGTAAGACTTGACCGTGATCAAAGTGAACGTGTTCCTGCAGAACATTCCTCACCTGTCTTTATTATCTTTACTATTATTTACATTTTTAAAAGAGATTTAAACTATATTCACTATATACAATGCTTAACAAATGTATTAAAACACATTTATGTAATGTTTTTAACAGATGATGTAAGGTTTGTGCCACTGCTGCTCTAAACTAACAGCATTGGTGATTACCAAAATCATGTTTTAGCTTTCTGTATCGGTTAGTCCTCCAAAATGCGTAAGCTCTTTAGTAACAGTAGTAAGCTATTTCTAATGCTATAATATAATTATTGCTGTAATCTATGAAAGAAAGGCAGAACACTTTATAGTGTTTTTTTAGATACCCAATTACAGTCAAAATGTACATAAACAATGCCAGCTGTTAAAACATTTTTTGACCGATTCCTAAAATATTAGTTTTCTCTTTATGGCAGGTGGTCTAATAAATTAAGCCCTGTATGTTTTCATAGCATTCAGGTTGTTTGAAGGACATTGAACAGAATGGAGAACAGTGTGTTTTTTGTCAATAAAATAAAAATTGTATTTAATCCGATTAATATAAAGAATAATTGGCCAACTAATCGATTATCAAAATAATTGTTAGTTGCAGCCCTAATATGTATGTAATATAAGGTTTATTTCCTTTACAGGTTTAGCTCTTAAATGTAATATAAGGTGGTATTAATTTTTTTTATATTTCATTTGTTCATATCTGCAGAAACCCTGTAAAATGTAGATATTCAAGGAATTACATCTTGTTAATTTCTTATTTTTGTCTTTCTGTTTGATTGACAGTTTGACCATCCCTGTGCTTAATATGTTACTGAATGAGCTTCTGTGCGTCAGTCGTGTTCCTCCTGGAGTTAAGCATGTAGATCTGGACCTGTCCACCCTGCCGCCCACCACAGCCATGGCCGTGCTCATCTACAACAGATGGTCAGTGTGACAGTGCAACCGTGTCATAGTTTATGCAGGTTTGGGTAAACTTTTGTCATTTTTGTGGCTGACGTCCTCCGGAGATCGCATTTGTTGGTCACATACATCATCGAGGCTGCCTCATTTCAGAAAAGTTACCATTACATTCCCACGTTAGAAAGAAATTACTAGTTTAGATTAATAACTAGAGTAGATTATGCCTCAAGGAATTGCAGTCAACTTTGTAATGATTACTTCTCGGAAATGAGACCTCCTCAGGCCTACAGATGCGACTTGGAGGGCACCGCCTTTGAAATGAGAGAAAGTTTATAAAATAAAAATACATAAAAACAGTCACTTGCTTAGTTTTCTGAATGAGTTAACCATTTGAACTAATTGGTAGGAATTAATTTCTCACTCATTTAAACAGTGACTTGCTGCTACCTACTGGTAGTTTTAGATTTATATTGAGAGTATGACTTTTTTTAACATTTTATATTTCAGTATTAATTTAAAAAACAATTAATAGCTATTTAAAATTCTGAATCAAAGTATTTATTCCTAACTCAATAATGATTTTAAATGATCATTTGGGGGGAAATTTCTCAGCCAAAACTGATGTGTGAACTCATTTTTTTTCTTATTTCAATTTTATTTCAACTTATTTCAAAAAGTGAAACTTTTATATATTTTAGGTTCATTACATGTAAAGTAAAATATTTCAAAAGTGTTTTGTTTTGTTTTTGAGAATTAGAGCTTACAGCTCATGAAAGTCAAAAATCAGTATTTCAAAATATTAGAATATTTACATTTGAGTTTCTATAAATCACCATCCATACAGTGTACATTGTGGGTATCTTTTGTTTGAAACCACAATAATGAGGAAAACTGCTGACTTGGCAACGGTCCAGAAGATGATCAATGACACCCTCCACAAAGAGAGTAAGTCATTACTAAAAGGGGGGGGGGGCTGTTCAAGGAGTGCTGTATCAAAGCATATTAAATGCAAAGTTGACTGGAAGGAATAATTTAGTTGGAAAAGGTGCACAAGCAACAGGGATGAGCGCAAGCTTGAGAATACTGTCAAGCAAAGCCGATTCAAACACTTGGGAGAGCTTCACAAGGAGTGAACTGAAGCTGGAGTCAGAGCATCAAGAGTCACCACGCTCAGACATCTTCAGGAAAAGAGCTACCAAGCCACTTCTGAAACAGAAACATCGTCAGAAGCATCTTACCTGGGATAAGGAGAAAAACAACTGGACTGTTGCTCAGTGCTCCAAAGTCCTCTTTTCAGATGAAAGTAAATTTTGCATTTAATTTGGAAACCAAGGTCCCAGAGTCTGGAGGAAGAGTGGAGAGACACAGAATCCATGTTGCTTGAAGTCCAGTGTGAAGTTTCCACAGTCAGTGATGATTTGAGCTGCCATGTCATCTGCTGGTGTTGATCCATTGTGTTTTCTGAAGTCCACAGTCAACACAGTCATCTACCAGAACATTTTAGAGCACTTCATGCTTCCTTCTGCTGACCATCTTTATGGAGATGCTGATTTCATTTTCCAGCAGGACTTGCCCACACTGCCAAAGGTACCAAAAGCTGGTTCAATGATCATGGTGTTACTGTGCTTGATTGGCCAGCAAACTCGCCTGACCTGAACCCCAGAGAGAATCTAGATGATAGACACCAGACCCAACAATGCAGAAGAGCTGAAGGCCGCTATCAAAGCAACCTGTGCTTCATTACACCTGATCAGTGCCACAGTCTGATTGTCTCCATACCATGCCACATTGATGCAGTAATTCATGCAAAAGGAGGCCCAACCAAGTATTGAGAGCATAGAAATTAACATATTTTTCAGAAGCCTGACATTTCTGTCAAATTTTTTGAGATGTACCTATATACCATGTTGAATGCTTAACGAATGTTCTAATGTGTGCAGTTATTTTCCAGTAAATGCACAGCTATGTTACAGCTCCATATGACAAATTCAATTTTCCAACGAATTGGAATTGGAATTACCTTTTATTGTCAATGTAAAGCATGCTTTCTTTCACTCTTTCTCTCTGCATGCACACGCAAACTATACACACACACGCACTCAGCAACTTGTTTAGACTTTTCGATAAAACAGTTTGCCGAACTGAAAAGCCACATTTAATTTAATAAATATACACCGTACACACTCACATATTATGTAAACAAAAACTTTTATTTTGGATGCAATTTATGGTTTGACCGCACTAATCTATATCTAAAATGCAAAATAGTTTTTATTGATTTCTGATGAAAATGAAGTAGACAACAAAGAAATTCAGTTCTTTTACTGTTGTTTAAAGTGTTGTGTTAACAGTGTAATATGGTATTGTCTCAATAGGGCCATTCGTACCATCGTGTTGAGCAGCTTTCCAGAGAAACAGACCAAACCTGGACCACATCAGCTGAATCTGTAAGGAAGGGATAACAGGGGTGTCAGTTTTTTTGTGTTGTGCTCTATTTAAGCGCTAATAGTGTTTTGTGTTCTGTAGGATGAGTTTGGTGCAGCAGGAAAAAGAACTGACTGAGAACATACTTAGTGTGGTATGACTGAAATTTGTGCTTTTATATACTGATATCTGTGAGAAGTGAGATGCAGTACAATGTAACAACTTCCTTACTTCATGTTGATTTCAAGTACAAAGGGTTGATGTGTTTTATTGTTTAACTTCCCATCACTTGTTTAATGCTGTGCTCCTCAGCTCAGAGAACAGGCCGCAGATTCTATCACGGTGTTAGAAGGAGCCCTGAACATTAAAAAAGACTTTTACATCCACACGCTTCGAACCCTAGACCTGCTGGCTGCTGATCCCAGTACAGCCAATGGAGAGACTGAGTCATCCACCGCAGGACTGCGCATCAGCGCTGATCACCTGCACTGTCAGGTGTGTCCTACAGGGAAATAAACCACAATAGTTACCTCTGCTGGAATGTGCTCCTTTACCATGTGAAGATTTGTTCTGTTATTAAAGGAGTAGTTCACTCAAAAATGAACATTTGCTGAAATTTGACTCACCCTCAGGCCATCCAAGAAGTAGTTGCATAGATGCAAACTCCTCAACTTTCAGTGACAAATCTCTTTTTTGAGATCAAAATAGTTTACCCATTTGCTTGGTTTCAATGAGAGTGAAAGTGTTTGTTATTGTTTTAATTGTTTCAACAAGTCTTGTATAGTATTTTCTTTACTCTTTGTTTTAAAAACTATTTTTAAAAAGGTAATATTTTATGTATTTGAGGTCTGAGATGTGGGAACCGGGAAGAGAGAGTAGGCAAACATTTTGCATTTTAGGTCAGCATTGCCGTCTAATCAGCCAATATGTGACCCTGGACCACAAAACCAGTCATAAGTCGATGGGGTATATTTGTAGCAATAGTCAAAAATATATTGCATGGGTCAAAATTATAGATTTTTTCATGCCAAAATCATTAGGATATTAAGTAAATTCATGTTCAATGATATTTAGAAAATGTCTACTGTAAATATATTATAACTTAATTTTTGATTGGTAAAATGCATTGCTAAGAACTTAATTGGACAACTTTAAAGGTGATTTTCTCAATATTTTTTTTTTGCACGCTCAGATTCCAGATATTAAAATAGTTGTATCTCAGCCAAATATGGTCCTATCCTAACAAACTACGGTTTGGAATGAACATCAATGGAAAGCTTATTTATTCAGCTTTCAGATGAGAGGATCTCAATTGCAAAATATTGACCCTTATGACTGGTTTTGTGGTCCAGGGCCACATATTGTCTTAAATAACCTGCATAGCTCTTCATCTTTTATAAAATGGGATTTTGACCAAATATATTCAATCTTGATTTTTGTAAGGGGGATTACAGTATTGGACATATTTAAGAAATACCTTAAAGTAACTTTAAATGAACATGTTAAGCAAATATTTTTAAAATAAACTCATTGTGTAGCATGCCCTGATCCATGCAATGATCGCACCTTTTCCCCTTACCTGTTTGCATCTCTGGTCTGTTTCTCCGTTCAAAAACGAAATAGAGAAATGTAGCATTCTATCACTTGCATCTTGATGGGTGCCGTCAAAACAAGAGTCCAAGCAGCTGATAAAACAACACAATAATCCACCAAACTCCATTCCATCAATTAACATCTTGTGAAAGCTGTGTGTTTTTAATAAGAAATAAATAATTAAGATGTTTTTAACCTTAAACTTTTGCTTCCAGCTAAAATCAACAATCCGTGATTTTGCGTGCACCAGTGAAAAATCATCAGGAGAGGAATATGCACAGATCAAACAATTTTTGCAAAGCGTTATTATGGATTATGGACTCGCATTTTCATTAGATATTATGGTTTAAAGTATATATGAAGAGTCGTGTGGATTATTGTGATGTTTTTATTGCTCCCATGAAGAAACAAAAACTCTTCAAAATATTGGATGGCCTGAGGGTGAGGATATATCTTGGATACATTCTTCCTCTAAAGGTTAACTATAATTAATATCTGGCAGGTGCACTACGATTTAGGAGGCATTCACTTCCAGCAAGGCTGTTCTGACCCTTCAGTTTATGAGAAAGCCAGAGAACACTTCAGAATGGCGCGAGAGCTGCTCACAAAGGTGAGTCATTATTACATTAAAGGAACATTTCAGTCAAAATAATACATGCTCTCATTATTTACTCACCTTCATGACACAGCTGAACTGTTGACCAATCGGCATCCAGGAACTGTACCAGGACTGCGTTTCTCAGTTCTAACAGTGTTTTTGTCGCTGTGTCTGTTGGCAGCTGGATTCCTCTGGATCTCTCTGTTGTGTGGATGAGCAGCGGTTGGCTGGATACTGGAGCGCCTGCAAAACCCTCACCGAAGCCTCGGACTCCAGCGAGAGCCAGCACACACCATATGGCCAGATCAGCTGCTTCATGAGGAAACGCAATTATGGGGTCAGCGATAACTCTCACTACCATCAAATTAGGGCTGCGACGATAAATCGGTTCAGAATGGACTCGCGGATCAATTCGGAGATCTTCGTAATGCATCGCAAGTCTCTCTGGAATCGATTCTAAACTTAGATTTTTACAGCAGATGGCATTCTACTTAAATTTTTATCCACACACTCAAATGCTCATAAGGAAAAGTCTTCAGCTGAGTTGATGGACAACAGCCTGTCATTGGCGGCTTCTAATGCGGAGGAGCTTTCAGGCTCGCACAACTGAAGAGCCCTTCTTTTGAGCCGCTACAGTCTGATGACCTTCGTCCTCTGATGCTAAAGACCGCTCTGCTACTAGCACTAGCATCGGTAAAACGTATGGAAGATCTGCAGGTGCTATCAGTCAGCCCCTCTTGCCTCGAATTCGGGCCTAACGATTCTAAAATCGTCCTGAAACCAAGGCGTGGCTACATACCTAAAGTGCTCTCGATTCCGTTCAGATCAGATCGCAGGTGATGGCTCTCTCGGCACTTCCTCATTCAGAGCATGACCATGGGTTGAATCTACTCTACCCTGTCAGGGCCTTGAGAACTTATATCGAGCGTTTTGCCCCTTTTAAGAAGTCGGAACAGCTCTTTGTATACTTTGGTGGCCGCACCAAAGGGTCTACGGTCACAGAGCAGAGACTATCCAGATGGATAATTGACGCTATTACGCTAGCAATCTCTTCTTTGGGCCAACATTGCCACATGGGAGTAAGAGCCCACTCGACTAGAGTGTTGGTCATTCCCCTAGCATAGACACGGCGGGATTATACTGGTTTCCCTAGCATCTTAAGACGCAGTACTCATTCCGTATCTCAGGGAACCGAGGCTACGTTAGTAGCGGAGTACGTTCTCGATTCGTGATGCATCGATTTATTTTCCCAGCCCTACATTAAATAGTGCTCTTATTGATAAAAAAGGTTACGATTGCAAAACAAGCGTTAGAAGAGCTCTCCTGAATTTTGGTGTGAGCCTTCCACACAAACTTCCCACAGATTTATAGCATACTGTTTTTTTAATAAATCATATGATGATCTACTAAATAATTCTAAGTGAGCAGTTTTAACATATGTATTAAGTCATGTAATAATCATACCTTTTTATTCAATAAGAATGCCATGGTTGTAATTTATTTCATTTTATAGTGTATTTCACAATACACGTAATTTTAAAGCAGCTTTACAGAAATTCATAATGATGTAATACCTTTATTATCTATTATTCTACATCTGTTTTATGTATTTTATTAATCATCCTATCAATAATACCTGATAATCCACATTTAGCAGTTTAGAGCAGAGCGATTGGATAGTTTGGTGACGGTAATAATGATGAACCAGTTGAGATTTGCTGTATAGTATGTTATACTATAATACACTTGATAGAACACTTTATGTGAGTGTACTGTACTGTTTACCTCAAAACTAAACCAAGCCTTTCACACAGAATGCATATTTATTGCATCAGCGTTGCACTCGCATCTCACACAAGAGAGCAAGTTTCACACAATTCATGTAAGTTTAACTTTTAAAAAAACGTGTAATTACTAGATTAAGAAACTAGCTTGCTAGCGAACGTGCATATTAACAGCGTAAACATGAACCATGCGATCATATGATTAAATGTTAATAAATTGCGTGTATCAGCAATGATAAATCTTTGAGTTTAAATCGGCTCTGACAGAAAAGCTGCGTGTGCCGCTGACAGAGACGTGCTGTTTTGAGCCATGTGCTTTTTCCTAAACGCATAACTTACATTTCACAGGTATATTCTCCATCTGTACATGTTAGACATCTTGCGAACTCCACAGACTTGGTTCTGAACGCATGCGCGCACAACAGACAGAGCGCAATGAAATATGAGCGCAATAACTCTGACTAAAATATACATTTAGCTGAAATGTTTGTAGTTGGACATTTTAAACCTACAAGTGAGGGTATTTGTATGATAGCACTAACTGTAAAGTGACTGTAATGGGGTAATCAAAAAAGTATTTTTACTCAATTAGCCTAGTCTGTGCTTTTTGTTTTTTTGTTTAGTTAATTTAACTTACCTTTAAAAGCATTATTTTTGTTTTAGACCACAATGTTAGAATATAATGTGATGTTAACCCTTTCTGCACATTATATATGCCTACATGGTTACATTCACTTTATTTATTTGTTTAATCCGAATACAAAATACTGAGATGTGTACTGTATACCGCAAATCAGGACAACAATACAGAGATATGAATTTTTGCTCATATTGCCCAGCCCTACTTTGAAGAAACGTGCATTTGGTAATATTTAGCTCTTTGCGCTCTCTTGTGGCCTCAGGAGAGAAGCCAAAAGCTTTGTATTTCCTACTAAATTTATGCCTTTTAAAAGCGAATAGAATTCGAATTTTGGTAAAAAATGTGAATGTAGTTTTCAGCCTATTTGTCAGCCCTACTGTACAGTACGTATGCAGGAAAAATTACACGTACATATAGTAGATGTGAATTGACGTTAGTAATCTGTGAGTTCAAATATTTAAGAGTTTGCATCAATGGCAAGGAATGCAAAAATTGTATTCGATGTTGAATAATGGAGAAAAAACCAGGCTACACCAGCGTGCCAATTCTTTGAAGTCCATTCATGATTGAACAGTATGGTTCATCAGCTAGGTGTAGTGTACACCTGGAAGCAGTAGTAGTTCATTTTCTGTGTGGTGTATTAAAGAAGACTGAATAGATGCATACACTGATCGTAGAGATGCCCCTTGCATCAAAGAGCAACATCAACCCGGGTCAGAGCCTGATCTGCTGGATATGTATCCTAAGATTAGGAACAAATGCAAAAGACTGATATTCCCTTAGATCATTGGTCTCAAACTCAATTCCTGGAGGGCCACAGCTCTACACAGTTTAGCTCCAACCCTAATCAAACACACCTGAACCAGGTATTCAAAGTCATCAGGATCACTAGAAACAGATGTGATTTGGAGCTAAACTCTGGAGAGCTGTGGCCCTCCAGGAATTGAGTTTGAGACCACTGCCTTAGATCGTGTAAAATAATTTAGAGCAGACTTGTAGGAAAAGAATCAAACACGCCTGCCTGTAGTTTTCAAGTAATCCTGCAGAATTTGGTTAGACTTTTCAGTATTAACGTCTTGAATGCATAAATGAGCTTTTTAGTCTCAGAAACAGAGCATATCGTAGTGTAGCAACATGTATAAGGTGGAACAAGTCTTCTAATAAAATTAGAAATATGATTGTCAAAGCTCAGATTTCTATCAGACATAAGTTTCTTAACTGTGGAAGTCTCTGTTAACAGTAAATCCATCAAAAACATTGTTTTATTGTCTTATGTTCAGAGGTTTTCAAGCTAACTAATACCTACATAATACATTAATTCAGAATTACTAGCGATCCAGTCTTTGATATTACTAATGCATCTGCTAATTTGGAGAACAGACCTTTATCGCAGCGGAATTGATTACCGGAAGTGCTCATTTAATAGTGACCGCGATAATGCAGTGTGTGCGAGACCTGATGAGAAAGATCTGAACATATTTATTCATTTGTATTAAATTTTAGTCATTTTTCACGTATGTAATTCACACATTTATGCCAAAATTCTTATTTAATATTCAAAGTCTCGCTGTCAACACGTTATACTGTTTAAGATTAATTAGCCTGAATAACATTGTTACATTTTTTTTACGCAACTTCGACACATTCATTTATCTATTTTAATACTGCTCTTACAAAAATTAACCATGGTTTTGCTAACCATAGTTCATCCATGTTATGTGTGTAGTAAAACTGTGCTAATACTAATGGAAATCAGTCCCAAAATAAAAAACATTTTTTTTTACTATAATAAAACCATGGTTATTTTGTAAGGGTGTTTAGTCAAACTCATAAAAAAAATTAAACGGGTATGAAACATGATCAGTAAGAGAAAAACATTGTTAATGAAACTTGAGACGAACTTGACGGCGGCAGATTATTTGGGAAAGAAAAGTTTTTATTCAGAATGTACATTTGGAAGGGAAATATATTAATAGAAACATTTCAGCAAGACGACGATATGAGATGTAGCCCTAAACATCCTCAGTTTCTAAATGCATACACTCAAAAAAAAAAGTTGTTGAACGAACTTAAAAAAATTAGAGTAAAAAAATTGGGTCATTCCTACTAGATAAAGTTTTGCCATGCCATGCCTGTGCACAAAACAACAGCAGGGCACAGTCAAATATAAAATATGACAAGCAAATAAAGAAACATTCAACAGATAAATTAGGTATATACATACAAAATAGACAATGTAAATAGGCAAATTATATATGTAATAGTTGCAATCCAGCCGCTACATTGTGATTTTAACATCAGTAGCCTACACTCAAAAAAATAATTCATTGGATGAATTGTAATTGAGTTGGGTCAACTCAATTTGATCAAATATAGTTTAAATTAAATTGATACATTGATGAAGTGATGTTTTTAAGCTTGCTAAAACATTTAACTGGATAATAAATTGTTTCTACACTCAAAATAAATTATTTGTTGGATTTACTTAACTTTAGGCATTAGCCAATTTGTTAGGCATAGCATATGATGATATTGTTACATCCATGGCATGCCCATAATTGTTTCTTTGTTATTAAAACAACTTTATGTCATGTTAGCTGGTCCTCAACCCAAGCACATGCTCTACACTTTACCACAATGGTAACCCCCCAAAACACTAACATACCAGAAACTCTTTTAAATACAAACATAAAAGAACATTAAACATTAACAAGTCTCCCAATT